>CM037873.1:14494550-14704550 GCA_021292105.1 Anadara kagoshimensis
TCACAGATGCGAATCAATACCGAAATGGTTAATTATCTCGAAAGTGAGCGTATAAGGCCCATGGGCCTCTTGTTTTATTTAGCATTTACACCAAAAACAAGGTAAACCTGATTACAATATACAACTGCATTCCTGGGTCATAAGCGAAAAAGACCCTTATAACATCAAAATTGTCATGCAGAAAACACATTTTGAATGCAATAAATATAGTATGTTACAAAACCGTCATGACTGTGATTTTGCATTTTTTTCCACAACTATTGAGGATAATTTACTTTTATTGCTTTTTCATATAACCTTTTGTTAGTTTCCAAAGATTTTTCATCTGAATGCCTTTTTTTCATATGGACGGTCAAATATAAAATACGGAATATAGTAGACACAAAAATTTGAAGAATACATGCACACATTATTGTATAGATGAATACATGTTATACAGTGTATAGCTGTCAATAGTTTAACACTGAGTTAATATAAAGTAGTCTAAGTTTGGCTGCTAAGTGGCAGAGCTTAGTGACCATAAAAGTGGACGAGAGATAAAGAAAAGTTGGTGAAAATTATCGCTAAAAATCAACTGAGATGAGCTGCACATTGGCACTAATTCGTTTTCTTAGTGTTAAACTTTCGACAGGCCTGTATTGTATATGGGCATGCTATCAAAAGGAAAAAGGGGCTCGTTAGAGATCAGGGAATGATCCGCTGCGCTATAAAAAATGCCCCTTGTTGGTTTTCCTGTGCATCATCATCATCCAAAAAATGCATTGTCACGGATTATGCTACCTCCTTATCGTTCTACGCTGTAGCTATAACTAACAATGAGTTATGTTTTTATCTGATTTGTGCTAGCTATATTTCGCAATCAGGATGCTTTTAGCATCTATTTATGTTGCAGTTTCCAACGGTCAACGGCAGTGTGAATAAAAGTTATATATGTCTAAGGGTCAGAAAATATGCTATTGTCACTTTTGCAATTGTGTTCTTTTCATTACCATCCACTTTACTTGAAAATAATTAATCACGGCTTTCATATTCAATAACTTAAAACATAAAAAACGTGTATACATGACCTCTGTAGATAGTTAATTGGATACTTTCGGGAAAGGCGCCGACGACAAAGAAACCTTGCTAAATAGTGCAATGTACATTTCTAAATTTGTGCATCTTTTATACCTGTTCTGGTAAGACTTCAATAATTTTAGAAATATCACGTTATACGCAACATTATCAGTTAATTTAGAACATATACCAAATAGAAAACAAGCCTCTTAGGAAATTAATTCAAGAGAAATGCGCTAAAATGGTTTGTACGAACGGCCCTAACTGCCACTATCGTCGTTTCACGACTGCTGCTTGGTGTTTTCTTTGAACAACAGCTGTTTGAACTTGATATCAAATTAAACAAACTTGAATCTTGAATGTAAATAAATAAACATCCATAAAAATTTATCTGTGTACCTGTTCTATAAACACTTAAGAAATATTTCATATCAAAACCATTGCATAACCTCTTTGTATTTAAGAAACTATTAGATGCGATTTTGGCGTTTATCATTTTTTCCAACCCATCTTTAAAATTCTCTTTAATTAACTGACGGATTGTGCACAGCATTTCTTGTTTGATTATTAATTTCTTTTACAGGAGGATCTATTACTAACTTTCCTCCACTAATAGCATACACAATAGATATTAAATACTGCCCACCATGTGCAGATTTTATTTCACCGGTATTCTTGACTTTCATCAGGCGGCACAGGTGTCGGTAATGCTCCTTGTATAATGCACATTTCAATATTGCATCATGGCCAACTTAATTTTTAGCTCACCTGAGCCAAAGGCTCAGATGAGCTATTGCAATCTATCACCGTCCGTCGTCCGTCGTGCGTCGTCCGTCGTGCGTAAACTTTACATTTTAATCTTCTCCTCCAAAACTACTGGGCCATATTTGATGAAACTTGGTGATTATCATGCCTGGGTAACAGCCTTTCAAAATTGTGTTCGGGGTTTGGCCACGCCCAACAAGATGGCCACTGTTACTAAAAATAGCAAAAAGACAAAAAAATCTTCTTCTCTGAAACCAAAAGGTGCAGGCAAATTTTGATTGGATATTTGGATTCAGCATACCTGGGAACATTAAAATTGTGTTTTTCATGAAAATTAGACGAAAAATAGGTTACGCGTTTTTTGCGTAAAATTACGTAATTTTTAAAATGAGACATTTATTGTTATAACTTCATAACGGCTGAAGATAATTGTATGGAGTTTTCACTGTTGATCTTGTCTTGCAATTTTCTTCCAATTGATGTCAAGGTCGAAGGTCAAGGTCATGTCCCAGTTTTTGACCTTTGATAAAAAATGCTATTTTTTTAACATTTCTTGTGATAATGGCATAGGATTTTCAGTTATTTGTAGGTATTGACATGACGATCATTTTGATACATAGATCAGGGTCAGGGGTTCAAAGGTCAAGGTCTCAGATGTCCAAGAATACCAAAATAGTTAATTATCTCAAAAACTATAAACTTTTTGTATAGGCATGTATATTGGAATATTGTAGGTATTGGCCTAACGATCATTTTGATATATGAATGAAGGTCATAGGTTCAAAGGTCAAGGTCACAGACGCAAACGAATACTTAAATGGTTAATTATCTCAAAAACTATAAACTTGTTGAATAGGCATGTATATTAGAATATTGTAGGCATTGGCCTAATGATCATTTTGATATATGAATGAAGGTCATAGGTTCAAAGGTCAAGGTCATAGAATTGAACGAATACTTAAATGGTTAATTATCTCAAAAACTATAAACTTTTTGTATAGGCATGTATATTGGAATATTGTAAGTATTGGCCTAACGATCATTTTGATATATGAATGAAGGTCATAGGTTCAGAGGTCAAGGTCATAGCTGCGAACGAATATTTAAATGGTTAATTATCTCAAAAACTATAAACTTTTTGTATAGGCATGTATATTGGAACATTGTAGGTATTGGCTTAATGATCATTTTGATATATGAATGAAGGTCATAGGTTCAAAGGTCAAGGTCATAGACTCGAACGAAACTTAAATGGTTAATTATCTCAAAAACTATAAACTTTTTGTATAGGCATGTATATTGGAATATTGTAAGTATTGGCCTAACGGTCATTTTGGTATATGAATGAAGGTCATAGGTTCAAAGGTCAAGGTCATAGAATTGAACAAATACTTAAATGGTTAATTATCTCAAAAACTATAAACTTGTTGTATAGGCATGTATATTAGAATATTGTAGGCATTTGCACAACAATTATTTTGATATATGAATGAAGTTCATAGGTTCAAAGGTCAAGGTCATAGATGCAAACTAATACTTAAATGGTTAATTATCTCAGAAACTATTAACTTTTTGTATAGGCATGTATAATAGAATATTGTAGATATTGGCCTATCGATCATTTTGATATATGAATGAAGGTCATAGGTTCAAAGGTCAAGGTCATTGATGCAAATGAATACTTAAATGGTTAATTATCTCAAAAACTATAAACTTTTTGTATAGGCATGTATATTGGAATAAGGTACGTATTGGCCTAACGATCATTTTGATATATGAATGAAGGTCATAGGTTCAAAGGTCAAGGTCACAGACACAAACGAATACTTAAATGGTTAATTATCTCAAAAACTATAAACTTTTTGTACAGCTATGTATATTGGAATATTGTAGGCATTTGCACAACAATCATTTTGATATATGAATGAAGGTCATAGGTTCAAAGGTCAAGGTCATAGATGCAAACAAATACTTAAATGGTTAATTATCTCAAAAACTATAAACTCTTTGTATAGGCATGTATATTGGAATATTGTAGGTATTGGCCTAATGCACATTTTAATATACAAATGTTTTAGCTGTTTATAAATAATATATTGTAGCTAGACTTTAAATATGTTATATATAGCATACTTATATAATAATTATTATAATTTATTTGCAAAAAAACTTACATATTATTGGCCCTTACTGCTGAAAATTTTGATATTCTCTTTTATTAATGTCATTGACCATTGAACCTCTGCATAAGATATGTACTCTTCCTCAGGTGAGCGTTAAGGCCCATGGGCCTCTTGTTTAATTAATTAAAACTGTTAGCTCAAAATTTGAGGATTCGATAGTATTTCAAAATTCATGTTGCATGAACATTAATAAGCATCTCATTTAAATCACCTGGTTATTATCATTATACAATTTTGTTAAAAATAAATTTTACGAGGTAAAAAAAAATTCGGGATAGATCTACTTGCCTAATAGAAATTCAACTCTTATGTTCAACTTGGTTTTATGCTGGAGTTATACTTTTCAAGATATGAACTTAATGAGAAAAATCTGCGAATAATGATGCGTAAAATATTGAAAAATTCTTCAAAATCGGACAAATAATGACCTTGGAATGAATGTTTTACGACGTATGAAATCAGGTTATTGAAGGCAGGTTCTCCTTTTCTCTGAACATCGTCATTTTTGATGACGCAATCATGATGATGTTTTAACCTTGGCACAGCGCTGACGTAATTTCAACTGTTCCGTGGCAGCGAGAGGGTTAAATCAGTATGGCATTATTCCACATGTTTGTCTTGCCTAGACAGAGGAACAGAGATGAAACAATCATTCCCCTGTATCAACTTTATCAGTAAAATTTTGTATTTATAAATCTGTAATTTTTGTTACAGGAATGTGCCGGTTATCCTGGCTTTGTAACTGTGTTCAGGAAGGGTACAGACAGTAATAACAAAGTTGATCAGTTAGACTTTGACAGTAAAATTTTGTATTTATAAATCTGTAATTTTTGTTACAGGAATGTGCCAGTTATCCTGGCTTTGTAACTGTGTTCAGAAAGGGTACAGACAGTAATAACAAAGCTGATCAGTTAGACTTTAACAGTAAAATTTTGTATTTATAAATCTGTAATCTTTGTTACAGGAATGTGCCAGTTATCCGGGGTTTGTAACTGTGTTCAGGAAGGGTACAGACAGTAATAACAAAGCCGATCAGTTAGACTTTGAGAATTACAGACATGTTTGTCATAAATGGCACTTCAGGATAACAAAGGTATAATTTACACATCATATTATATCAGTAGTATTGATCTAAACTCTGCTTACCATATTGTGTTAATTAAATTGATACAGATTTCATATAAAGATTCTTTCATCTTTATTGAGATGGTCAATTCTTAGAAAGTGGAGGAAATTATGGATGAACTACCAAACTTTGGCAAGCAAACTTACAAACTCACATCGGCAATGCCCAAACATTTTTTGAACCTAGATGATTAGCGTTATAATCGAAAGTCTTGGCCTTAGACAATTCTGCCTCCATGACCCCCACAGGAAACTGGGAGACATTAAGGCATTAACTGATCTTCAGAAATAATCTTAACATCTTTTCTCCTTTTAACCAATGATATCATTAGTTTAATTTAGTTATTATCAGTTAATTGTATTTTATTAATCCTAAGAAAATGAAGGTCCATGAAATTGGTTTTGTTATCATTTAAACATATTTTGTTATTCTAAGTGAACTTACAAAAATATATTGATGGAAAGTGAAGTAATTTATATTTTTACATGTATATCTAAAGTAATTTATCATATATTTTCAGGCAATGGTAGCATGTCTAGAATCTGGAAACTACATACAAATCAGAAACGCTCTTATTGTTTTAACAAAAGTAAGTAATCTCCTGTAAAAATGTATATCTTCCTGAAATTGTTATATACACCTGTTACTAGATCAGGACATATTATGGTAAGGTGTTGTCTGTTTATGGTCAAATTTCTTTGTTCTACTCCAATATTGTATAGCCACAAAATTGCTGCAGTAATGCTGATGTGGCTTTAAACAATACTTACCCAAACACTATATTTTTGCTAAACTTGGTATACATGATTACCAGGATATCACATTTTGTGTGCCAGAAATTGAAGTAAATCTGAAAATTTCTCATAGTTGAGCCCCTTTGAAATTTTAATCATAAACAGTTTAATTGACGTATCTTGCTTCACTTACACCAGTGCTCTTGTTCAATATGGTACATAATTAAATAACATTAAAATGAATGAATTGAATAAATTAAAAGATTAATTTTCTGTGTCTGTGATTTAGTTCATATGGTAATATTTCTGTTTTTCAGATCTTGTTATACTACCCACGTATAGCACAGTTTGGTCAAGCACTTGAAAGACGTGTAGACAGACTGAGACAAGAAGAGAAGGAAAAACGTCCAGATATCTATGCTTTAGCTATGGGGTATGATTATTAATTCTTATATACATGTAATATACCAACCTTGACTGGGATGTAAAACAAAATTACTTTATCATTAAATCATCTTAATGTAATATTCATAAATTAACATATCCAATTAAACACAAAATGACAAGGTTGAAAAATATTACCAAATTATATACATCTCTTAATTCCACTTTTACTGGAATAGTTCTACATGTATCTCATGTAATACCTATGTAATGTATCTCAATATATTCCTCATATAACTCAAAATAAATTATTGCATTGTACATAAACTCAAACACAGGAAATATTACAAAGTTAACATGATATTCAGAATGACTGGTCTAATTAACAAATGATTATAAAATTCAGTAAGAAAAATCTATTCACAAACATACATGTATATTTTGTTCCATGTTTTTTAGGTATTCTGGACAACTGAAGAGTAAAAAGTCTCACTGGGTACAAGAAACTGTATTTCATCAGAAAGACAAAGATGTAAGGCTTATTACTATAATAAACTATGTTACCATTCATGGTAGCCAGAATTAATACTGGCTAATTTCTGTGAAATTCTTTTCTTTTGAAAAAAAAAAATACTTGGATGGTGTTTTTACAAATTATGGAAATTTGGCAACCAATAATTTTAAATTTATGGAAACCTAGATAAATTTTGATAAAAATGCTATATGCATGAATATGTGAATGTATGTTATAAATAAGGACCAGGTCCCGGTTTCACAATCATTCCTTAGCTAATATTTTCCTTAACTTAAATTTAGCAAATTTTGATATTCTCTTTTTGGAACTATTGATGAATATTTTTGTCAAAACTAAATGCAAATGTTTTAATCTTGAGGTCATCTTAAAAATAACACCTTAAATTCCTGAATATCTTGAAAATTAACATAATTATGAAGATTTGAAATTTTGCAAGATTTAAGTTAAGGAAAATCTTAGCTAAGGAATGATTGTGAAACCGGGACCAGTAGCTTCATTTGCAGATAAAAGATTACATGTAATTACCCAGAATCACTGGCTTAATTCCTGTTAAAGTAGCCTTCACTGCTAATTATATAAGACTTCACATTTTAGAACATGTATAGCAGTAACAAGATCTAAAGTTAACTCTACCAAAAGTTTCAACATACAGGGAAACTTAGATTACTTGATATGTAAAAACTATTATTTTCCATTTGGGCATTCCATTGAGCTAAAATAAAATTTACTGAGACCAAATGATGATAGACTACAGTCAAACCTGCCTTAAATGCTACCTCTATATAACGGCCACCTGCTTTTAAAGACCAGTAAAATTTTATCCCAATCACACTTTATTCAGGTTATTTGAACCTGTATATAAAGGCCACATGCCACATACCCATAAAGTCTACATTTTAGGTTTCATTGGGTGGCCTTTATAGACGTGTTTGACTGTATCTATTATTTTAGAAAATGGTTTTCAAGTGATCAAAGTTTTAGTATACTTATATATGGAGGGAGGTATAGTGTGTCACTTTCACATCTTGATTTATAATTGCCTTTAGGGGAAAACTGCGCAGAAAGCTAACAGTAGTTCTCAACCATCAAAATCTGCAGAAGGAGCAAAAACTGCGGATTCAAAATCGCAAAGCAAGAAATCTGATTCAGGAAATTCTAAAAAAGAAGTCAAAGATAAAGATAAGAAAATAATGAGCTCTATTGAGAAAAAAGAAATGAAATCGGCCACTAATCAGTCTGACGCTGCAAGTAACAGTAAATCAACGCCCTCTAGTGATAAAAAGGGGAGTAAATCTGATACCAAGATTAAATCCAGTGTGGAGAGTAAGAAATCAAGTGATAACGATAAAGCTGCAGAAAGGTTAGTTTACAATATGAAGTTTGAAAATATATTTCTAGATTAAATGTTCAAGGGTAATCCATTAATTATTCATGATTTTAAATACAAATTTTAGCAATTTTGGTCAACTTACTTTACTTGGGTATTGTACATGTTGTGGAACTTGGGCTATTGATGAAATCACTCTATTTGGCTGTTAGGTCTTAAATCGCAATACCCCAAATGCTACAATGGCAGATAATCATGTGTTTTTACCCAGTACTTGATTCATTTCTATCAATAGCAAATTTTTTTTTAGATTTTTTCATTTTTCAATTTTGTCTAAAAAGCCATTGTTTTCTCTTTTCAGTGGTTCCTCAAAAACACCAAAAGAGAAAGAAAAAGGTAAAGAGAAAGATAGAGACCATGAAGAAAAAGGGTCAAAGAGCAAAGGTCATTCTGAGGACAAATCAGAAAAAGAAAGGTCACATGCAGATGACAAGGTGAAGGACAAAAGTTCAAGCAAAGAAAGTAAACATTCCTCTAAAGAGGAAAAGTTGGTGAAAGAAAGTAAGTCAAGGGATGACAGATCCCCTCATACTGAAGGAAAGAGTAAGGAAGAAAAAATCAGAATGAAAGAGGAAAGAAAGGAAGAAAGAAAAGCTGAAAAACTGGAAAAGGAAAGTCGGAAAGAAGAAAGGGAAAGCAGAAAGGAGGAAAAACACGAGAAGAAGTTGAAACGGAATAGTGTAGAGCGAGATTCTTATCGGGAAAAAGACAGCCATGCAGAACAATCCAACAATGTGACGCCATCTACAAGCCATGGATCCTATCATCGACACAACAGTCCAGAAAGTTCTCCAAGATACTCAGATGAAAGAGGTATGCTTGATAGTGAAACAAAATTAAGAATCTTTATACCCATGCAAACAAAGTTTCGGGGTATATGGGAATCACCCTGTCCATCTGTTCCTCCACCAGGCCATCAGTCCCATTATCTCCAGACAGACATTTTAATCAAATCTAAAACAAATGTAAACCAACTTACGCATGTTGCATGCCAACTTTAGTGTCTATCCATCTCAGTAATGTTGGGAAAGGGGGGTATTTGTCTTTTAAGAGACTGTTCTAGTTTATCCTAGAAATTTGATAAGAGTAGTCGCACCACTGTTAAGATATTGAAAATTTTTGAGAAGATATATTTAAGAATTTGAAAATTATTTCAGAATTTCAAGGCCTTCATTGTATATTTACAAAAAGTATTATAAATTGTGCAAAAATACATGTACATGTATCTTATCTTTTGTGACAGTCCTGATTTGATGTCAGTTAGAAAATAAGATTGAAGTTTTTTAATACACAAAGAAATTCAGTAAAAGTTTGATGGTTTTCTCTACCATTTATGAATGTCAAGAAAAATGTTTTTGTTTTTTTAGCTTGCTTGTAGGGGTGAAACTCTTGTTTCTAACTTCAAACTACCATTAGTTTGATACCGATCATTATTATTTTGTCAAGCTTTTCTTTTTACAACTATATTCTAAAACTAACGATTCTCCGAGTTTTTGTTATCTAAAATATTTACTACTTTGTCTTTTGTAGATGTTAAAAGACGTAAATTGGAGGCCACACCTTCTACTTCAAAGGTTAGTATGATGGAAGTCTGCTCTTAGATGCACTTAACTCGTGGTGGTGTTGGGTGGTATAGACCAGGGACCAATTATACAACGCCTGTTGGAGAGCGGTCGACGCAAAAGTTCTACTGCAGGAATACAGTTGCTTGCCATGTTTTTCTAATCCATGTTGAGTTTTTTTTCAGATTTTAGGGTCCACCTTGCCTTCAATTGCAGAGAAGATACCAAGATACCAGCTGACCGTGTAGTTTTCATCAGGAATGTTGGATGTATAGCTTATTTTTCAGTCAGGGGTTTAAAGTTCATCTTGTTCATAGGTCAAATAGGGGTTTTCATATTGCCTTATGGAAGAATACCAATGTTGCGGCATACCTGCTATATAAGCTCTCCGTTAAAAGTCCTCTGGTAATGCATTGAAGAAGGAAATCCACCTCAAAAGAAGAATGTCAGGGTTTTAAGTGAAATCAGTCTACGCATGGTTCAGATATGGAGAAATAAATGCCTTTGCTCTCTCAAGCAGGGAAAGATGGGAGAAAAATAGAAATCCTCAATATAATAAGACTTTTCATCATAATTAGTAATACGTAGCGATTCCCGTCAAAATATCAAATCGGTTTATAAATCAAATCTTGGATACCCTCCAGTTAAGTGTTTAAAGTTTGAAGATCTGTCAAGGACATTTTTCAAATAAAATTCATCTCTGATACCCTCAAGTCTAAATTTATAAAATTTGAAGATATAGTATGGACTAATATTAAACCGGTCAAGCAAATGCTGAAGATATTATGCAAACCAGTTGAAAATTTTTATTTGTTTTACCAAATGCTGAAGATATCCATAGCAGTATAGCCATCCATGTAAATTTGCCAAACCTGCACAAATCCCTTCTTCAAAATCTTGTTAAGTGATAAAATATTAAAATGGACTAGTCTCAGTTTTGAATCCACACTTAAGTTAGAGTTAACCAGTGAAGAGTTCCCTGACCATGCCGTCTTCAGTGTACCAATCCTCTTGCTGTTCTGTCACAAGGTAAAAAATGAGGTCTGGGTTAAAATAATGGTAGATGTAAAAATGCCATGTATTGAAATCAAGCTGTAGAGAATGCCATGTATAGAATTTGAGAATGTTAAAGAAAGTATGGAGATGTTATGTATCTACTACAAAGTTATAATGACTGTATGCTAATTATTGTCAGTACAAAAAAAGACATTTTTATTTGAAATAATTCATGGTTTGGTCCTGTCGTCAGAAGATCGTTCCCTTGAAGAAAACCACAATAAATTGTCATGGATTGAAGATTGCAGTGACGTCATTGAGGATTGCAGCAAAAGTTGGGAAGATACTCCTTTGATGGAAGTCAAGAAGCGGAAGTTTATCAGCAGCAATTTGGAGGAAGATTTAATGGAGGAATCATGGAATAATCTCGGTATATACCAGCAAAAGACAGCAGAAGAAAATAGGATTATCGATTAACGGATTAGCAAGGACAATATTAAATGTTAAACGACGAATTGTTTTTAGAAATTACGTATACATGTAGCCGGCTATATGGAAGAAGTAGGATTTTGGTGTTTAAGAAATTACTTCTCTTGATTGAAGTTTAAACATACAAGCCATTTAAAAAGTTTTGGATATAATTCTTTCATAGTATTCAAAAGGATGCATAATCTTAATTGCACAAATTCAAAATTTTGGAGCATTTTAGTCTTGTAATGTCTTTTTGGTGAAAGGTCTATGAAAAGTCTATAAAAGGTTTTCTGAAAAATTATATTGTCTGAAATAGAAAAAGAAAATAAGAGTTTGTAAAAATATAAAGTTTAAACCTTTTCTTATTAGTGCCAAATTGGCATTTAATTTTTCAAAAAATTACCCAAAACTTTTTAAATTAATTTCTATCGCCGTAAATGGAATATAATTCTCGGATTAGTTGCAACTACATTAAAATAACAACAGTTACATCAGAGGAAGAAAAATGATCTATGAGGAACAGTTTTTAAAACTTTTATTCCATATCACATATTGTGCTACAATATCATTATTCAAGCTTTATTGGATCCACATTAACTTTTTTTGCAAAGGCCAGTCCTATGTATTGGTTTCATCATGATGGTGCACTCAGCATTGTATTCAGGGATTAACCAGTCTCCAGAGTTCATTCAAGTTTACCATATCAGTGTGTGTTGTTATGTGTTTGCTGTACATATAACACATGTGTACAGTAAATTCATGTGTGTAAGAAATCCTGAAATACAGTGTAACCTGTTTAAACTGACCACCTGTTACTTGGATTATACAGGGATTTTGGATTACATTTATTTTATTTACTACAGCACATCAATGTGGCAGGTGCTTGGTTTAGATGGGTTTTGCTGTATGTTTATTTTTATACATACATACATGTATAACTCTTTCTACGAAAGATACATTAAATTTTTGGATAAATTAGCCTCAAAGGTGCCAAATAATCATTACAATTTTTCATAAATTATGACGGAGAGTGATTTCTAATGAGCATTTTAGTCTCCTTAGATTTTGTATGTGTATATATGTTTGGTCTTTTATGAAATGTATATACAGTAAAACCTCATTATAATGTCCCTCAATAACTTTACCACCTCACTTAATGCCATAGTATTTTAAAGTAACAAAATCTGTTTTCTGTGTTTTTCTTTTTCATTTTCCCTCAAATTATCACCAAGCCCCTTTATTATGCCAAAATTTGACTGAACAAATGGTGGGGATGAATCAAGGTTTTACTGTATACGTCTGTGTCATCTAAAGAGTATTCTTTTACAAAATTCATTGATAAACCTCATTCACTTATAATTCAAAGTATGCATTTAACAGAAGCTTTTTTCTGCAAATCACTAAATATATTTCTTTAGGAAAATTACAACTGGGGAATATTCTTTTTTCTTCCTCGAAACCTACTAAACAGATCTTTATGAAACTAAGAGGAACAATCCTTGGGTGCAGTAGATGTGTCATTGGCTATTCCTAGTTTGATCATATACCTGGTTGGGAATTCTCAGTTGTGGTTTTGTGTTTGGGGGTACTTTTGAAATAGCATACATTTTCATTAATAACCTTTTAGATTTTGGTGTTAACTGCATCAAACTTAAGCAAGGCTGTTTTAAGCAATTTGCTACCATTTTACAATTAAAACGAGACCTGTATGGTAACAATTACTTGTAAATTGAAAATCTTTGATCAATCATAGATTAAGTTTCTGAAGATTACAATTTCAGACACTTACATCATCATGTGCCCTGTTGATTAATAGAAATCCAGCCCATTAAATTTTGAATTAAAATCTTTGATCAATTATGAATTACGGTAAAAGGGTCTGTCTGAATGTTGCAATCAGGGATACGATTCATTACCTTGGGAGTAATAGAAAACCATGCTTGTAAATTGAGAATCAAAATCATTTAACATTTGTGTGTATGTCTTGGGACCTTAATATCAAAATCAGGGACTGATAACTCATGATATGATTTGTTTAATCTATTCAAGAAATTTGTAATACTTAAAATGCATATACAGGTGCATGTTTGTTAATTTCATATTATTCACCTGGATGTAATTCTGAAATCAAAATTTTTACATGTAATTGCTTAGGTTCAGGGACTGAAATTTCTGAAAGATATAGGTATCTGACTTGACACAGTGAAAAGTTTTGTCAAGAATATTTTGCACTTGTGTTGTTTTGATTCAGTTTTTGGAAGTAGGATGAATCTAAGGGGGCATTTCCTTTATAAACATTCACTTGTATATGCATATTATAATATTACAGATTTTAACGAATGGATTTTATTGTTATGTTTAAAAAACTTATGTGTCATGGGATTTTTCAAAATCTAAATTTTGATATACATGTACATGCAGTAATTCAAAGGAATCGCAATTTGTAAACAATGTACACTTTTGTTGGCTTTTTGTATTTTTTCTAAAGTGGGTTTTTACGTATATGTTTAATTTACATGTTTAATGTTTTAGAACTAATGTTATTAACTTTAAAAAAATGTAAAAATGTAGACAGGGAAATTTTTTATCAAATTTTCGATTTTAACAATTTACTCTACGCAAAGTGATTTTGATAAGTAGATTTGGAATATTTACAATGCTTCACAGTTCAGCTTTAATACAGTTAAATGTTTAAATGTACTCAAAAACCCCTCTTCCTTGAAGATTATGTTGATACTTTGTGTTAAAGTGCTATGCGGTGTTTATGTAAATCAATGTTTCTATGGTTATTGTGTTAATATTTCAGTGTTATAGGCAAACAACATTGACCTGTCCACTTGACCTTTGATTTAAATATTCATTATGAATGAGTACCAGTAAATTTAAGTAATAGGGACCACATGTGTATATTTCATCAATATATGAACACAATGTGTATATGTATTAACTGTGAATCCAACACTACCCATGTATTGGGTGGATCCTCCTATATGAATATTCCTAATGAAAGGTCAAACAGACAAGTCAATGTTGTTTGCCTATACAAGTAATTTTAGTCAAATCATAAACAGTAAAACCTTGTTAACTTTGCCACCACACTATAGTCTCTAAGACTTTTGATTTTATATTGGGACCCTTGATATTTAAACTGAAAAAGTCGGATGAACCTGTGATTTCTAATTATGGGGACTCTGTTTTCAGATTATTCTTTGATAACGTAACTTCACATGGATATTAGACTTTCAGTACTGAATGTGGGACCTGTCAAAAACAAAGGCAAAAGGTCCCAGACGTTCCATTACAAAACATAATTTAGAACATCTGTAAATCTCCCACAATTTATTACCAGACTCCTTTATAACACCAGAATTTGTGTGAATAAATGGTGGCAATGTATCAAGGTTTTACTGTATGTACATTTATTTAATCCATCCATAATTGGTGCAATTTGGATGTTATAGTCTCTGAAGTTTGCCATGCTTGTTACAGCTAAAGAATGTTTATTTTTATTGTCATATGGGACCATAAAAGATGCATGTAATGAAATGAAAATCATTGCTACAAAACACTGCCATATATAATGTTAATCAAATGGTTTATATCCATAGTCACTGCAATTCTGACATGCCTTTTTCTGATGTACCGGTGACTTTACAGTTAAGGAATGTAACTGTCTGTTTTTGTTGTGGAATGGTACCATAAAAGACATACAATTATTATAAAAAGGGTTTCCTTCAATGGTCAGTGAAAATTACTTAACAATATTTCAGTTTGCTTGCTGTAATTTGTTGGTTTTCTCTGGATACGCCTGTTTCCTTTTTCACCCTATGCGAGTTTTCTCGTAGTTTCAAGGTCACTGACACAATAAGTGGTCTCGACGTTTACCTACTTGGCTACCACCCTTATACTTTACTGTGATGATTGATAAAACCCCTTTGGTTTCTTGCCTTTAGAATTTGTAACTTTTGATTGCATGTAAACATTACTGTTGTGGAGGTTAAATTTTGTTAATTTTGTTGGTAATTAAATACACATACACAGTGGAATTCAATTTCAATGAAGTATTTCAGTTAGCAAATCAGAAACACATGTTTTATTTCCACAAAACATGATTCCACGAATTTACTCGGAACAATTTTTGTTTGAAATTACTATCCACAAAGGGGCCTTGGTGACCAAGTGGTAGTTCACTTGCCAAAGGTCGTTGGGGTTTTTTTTTTACCTCCAGTTTCCTCTTTCTTTTTTTCTTTTTTTCTTTTTTTTTTTTTTTTTTTTTTTTTTGAACTGATTATCTCGATATAAGTGAAAGAATCTTGACTGGTTTGAAAAGCACTATTATCTCTATTCCACTATGCAAAATAACAATATTTTATCTCCACTTATGTTACTGATTCTACAGTATACTTTTTCATCATTTACATGTACAGTCAAACCTCTATATAAGGGTCATTAGCTTATAAAGGCCAGTAGAATTTGGTCCTAATTGCTCTTTATGTATGTAATTTAAATTGTATAAGGGCCACCTGCCCATAAAGGTCACTTCTACTTGTTCCATTGGGTGGCCTTTGTAGACAGGTTTGACTGTACAGTGTTGATGTGTCATGTCAGGATGTTTATACCTTGTTATGACAGGGACAATAGTTTACTGTATTTATGAAGTTAGTATTTTGATACCAAAATATGCATTTACCGGTAGTACATTGTTATTAATCTCACTTCATATCTAACATGTTTTTTGTCACATTTTGATATTGTGTGAATTATTTTGTTACCTAGAAGCAGTATTTTTTAAAAGGAAAAGTGAGTTCTCTGATAAGCTTTGTATGAAGTAAATCAAGAAATTATTGTGTGACTAATCAGTAATAAAAGTAAGGGGATAGGAAATGGAGTTCACCTGCATACCACATGATTAATACCCCTTAATGTTTGTGCGGAGCATTTTGGAAAACGTTTACATCAAAACATGCACTGGAGCGATTCCAGCTCCTAAGGAAGTAATTGTTTCACAAAAACATTATTGGGTATTACATGGTTCACTTGCAAACCCCATTACCCAGTACGTTTTATATTCACTGTAAGTTACCTGGTAATATCCAAAAAAATATGTAACATGAAACAAAACAATATGAAAATATCACTGCTGTATGGACTTATAAATACTGACAAGTTTTATTTTTTATCGAAAATGAAGTTAATGTCAGTACAAATAATGAAAACTAAAAGTTAATGCTTTTCTTTAAATTTATGAGGGGACTAATGCCTCTAAAGATTTTTTTGAAAATCCTTTGTCATTTCATATGAAATGAAAATATTGTTATGCTATATATGTAATTTGTAAACAAACAAAAATATATATATATATATATAATATATATATATATATATATTATTATATATATATAAAATAAAGGATAGAAATTGGTAACCGAAAACCTTGTACTAGGTAACAGTCAACACAACTAAGTAAACATGGCACAACAGAGTGCAGAGATTAAACAGTCAAACAAGACAAGCAACATAAAGAAAAAACAAACAAATATTGAGACTACAAACTAAATTTTCCGACTGTCAACAGGTGCTAGATTAAAGTACATGTAACTTGATTTCTTGATTTACGATACAATGCTTACACAGTGATATAGTCGGCAGTACCCGGTATGTAGACAGTAGATGTTACCGGTTTATATATAATTTGTTATGTGTATAAAATACACAGTATTTTTGTTGTTTTCTTGTTTTTAGTTGAATGTATATTATGTACATGTAAAAGCAAATACATGGTATTTTTTAAATGTCATTCCTCTTGTCATTAATGAGTCACAACCATTTTAACTTTTGAAGATTTTAGTTAGAAATACTAGGCACCCCCAATGCTAGTTTTCCAAAGACATCATGATGCAACATGTTTGAATCAACAAATTTATCGTGAAAAATGTCTGTTTGCAACAAATTATTCCAGAGAATTATTCCAAAATATAAATGGTGTATAATTATCCCAAAAGAAATTTTCATTATAGAAAAAATCCCAGAATAAAGTCCTATGGTCTTATTTCTAACAGCTACAAAAATGAAACCCTTCTCATCTGGACAGCCAACTATCAGAATATTTTTTCTGCCATGTGTCTTTTCGTTGGCAATATTAAGAAAAAATCCTATTGCATACAATAGTTGCATTAGTATCAGTATATCAGTTCTGATAAAATGGTTTTTACCAGAAATTACTTTATCAAAATGTGGCTGCCTATTATAATAAAAGGGAACAATGGCATTAGCTGGTTTGAGGTGGTTCTGTTGTACAAAATTAACCTACATGTAGATAGCCAATTACTTTCATTTTATTTATATGTAATTTATACCAAGTCCTACCAATTTTGGATGAAAAAATACCATTCTTTAATTCTGGTCACATTATTTTATTTCCTTAAACTAAATGAATCAAAGATACCCACAAATTACCTCAATTTTTTTTTATCCATGCAGAGCTGTTGGTTAATTTAATGGGGGAGGGGTTACAAAGATTCAATACCTTTATTTTTCCCAAATATTTCCAAATTTGAATAAATTACACATAAGTACATTTCTATCATGTATTCCCACAAATTAGTTTTTCCTGAAAAATTGCAAGAAATGGTGCTTGTTTTCCCAGTCCCAAGGGCCCTGAACCCAGTACCAAAAAAGGGGGGGGGGGTGACAGCCCTGCCATGCCTTGTTAAGAATTTATAAGCAGTATATATTAGAGGAAGTGATATAAGCTTCCTTGTTTGTTATGTTGTCATGGAGAAGTATTTGTCAACTTTGACTCTACAGATAAAGGCAGTCGACACAGTTTTGCAGAATTTTAAGAAAAAGAAAGCTAAAGACATCACACAGATGAAGATTGAATATTTTGTTATTGTCATTGATAATTAGTCTTTATATAATTGGTAAAACTATGAATTGAAAATGTATTAACTGTAAATGCATAATTATTCATGGGAATCTCATTTTTGTGGATTGAGCAAAATTCCAAATTTATTGGAAGTTAAAGACAGTTCATGAATTAAAAAAAAAGCCAATATTGGAACATGTACAAATACATTTTACTAGTGAAAATACCTTAGGCATGTTCAACTATGCTTCTGCTTTTCAAACCATTCGCAAAAGCACTCTGTACTCGTGTTTTTATTGAGTGGTGATGACCATCTTTTGGCAGTGACTGCTGTCAACCACATACACTTACATGACCAATCATTGTTCAATTACCATGTGCCTCTGGTTTTACACATTTGTTTCATCCTGGAGTTTATGAATAAAAATTAAAAAGGTGAGAATGAACATGGATAATTATGAAGTGACAGTCGTCACATTACTCAAATTTTATTGGTAATATTGTTTGTCATGTTTCTGAAAATGCTGGTGGTTTATAGATATAACATGCATTTTTATCTGGTAACTATAATATAAGTTCAGTCTTTGTCATATTACCCTGTTTCAAATCATATGATGTATCCATACAGCTAAGTTTCCTGAATTTAAAATTATTACAAAAGTAGCCCAATTTCCAAAATTTAGTCCTTTTTGAAGTATTTTTCACAAATATTTTAAATAGGTTACTTGAAAGAATTTCTTAAACATTAGTAGTCATTTGTGATTCTGACTACCAGGAATGGAAACATTGATGCAGGCGTTCTATCTGATTGGATTTGGCATCCTCTGGTTTTCTCATTTTGTCTGGTCAAATGTCATCAAATTGATATACTTCTGACATAATAAATAGTTATAAGATTTAGAAGGTGATGGTTAAAGATCAAGGTCATTTGCATCCCAAGTTTTACAAGGAGCAGTAATATATGTTAAGATACAAAACAATCAGTTGCAAAGGCTAAAGTCAAGGTCATATCCACATTTTAATTGACTAAATTCAGAGGCTAAGGTCAGGATCGTGTATATTTTTTAATTGACTAAATTCAGATTCTAAGATCAAAGTCGTATCAGATGCTAAGATCAAGATTACTGTAAACCGCTTTATATTGGCGCATACTTATTTTAGCGATTGATGACTGGTAAACATATTAGCGCAGTTTAATTTTAGCGTAATCAATTCCAGTCTGAACTGTTTAATACCTCTTTATATTACCGTATTTTCTCACCTAAAATCCACAACTTTCAGCCAAAAAAATTAAATGTGAGAAGGGATGCCAGGTTACAAGAAAATAATAAAAATAACTATGTAATTGTGTTTTAATTTGTTTGACTTTTACTGAGAGAAAATCTCCGTAACTGACCCAGGAAGTCACTAGACAGACAGCTTTCATCATAATTTGGCCCTCTCATCGATTAGACATTTTACTGAATAAATATTTAAATCAATAATAACATATTTTGTTTTTATTCATTAAATACCAACTGTTTTTTAATACAAATGTTTCGACACATTGTCGATGTATCCCCGATAACAGCCGCTTAGATCATTATAGAGGTCAATAATTAGGATTTATAATATGTTGCCGACATCACAGAAAAAATAAACAATTTTCGCATAACGGGTCTAATTTGTTGATATAATTGTTAATATTTTAATGATTGAAGCCAACTACTGGTAAATTAAAATTAATTACCTGAAAAGGAGACGTATCACATACACTGGTCAGTAATTAACTGATTAACAGCTATGCCAGTGTTCCATCATTTGTCGGTGGTCAGTCTACCGGGTCTGGGTAATTAATCCCTAATTACTTATCAGATGCGGGTATATCGATGGAAGCCATACCACTGTCATTCAGAACTATTATTATTTTAACACTGACTATATAACCATTTAACGTGCGTCCATACTCATTCATAGTCACGGCAGCGGTGTATAGTACTGACCTTTTTTTGTTGTTATTTTAGCGCTGACACTCTTATCGCCAATTGCGCTAAAATAAAACTGCCGCTAAAAAAACACGGTTTACAGTATATACATGTATATATATTTTTGGGCAATATTACATTACAATAGCTCAGTTTTACTTCTGGTTTTCAAGGTTTTTTGTGATCTCTATTCAGTTAAAATAATATTTTGTAAACTCCATAAAAATAAGAGCCCTGGAATTAACTGTTATTTTAATATTTTGCAGTTTTGCCTCTTTTTATCACAAATGGTTGTTTACATATGGTATGTGATCTGTACACTGTATTTTCATGTTGTGTAATATCATTGTATCATTGTGGTGGTCACAAATTGTTATATCTAGAGAGAATTACATGTATCTTTCCATTACAACAGGATTCTAGTAGCAGTGAAACCAGAGACAGACACAGAAAGGTGGGTTTATAAAACTAAAATCATAATACACTGGACTCTGAAAATATAACCATACATGTCTGAATTAACCAAATCAGGCTGATTAAACAAGACATCATATTTCATCATCAGGGATTTTCAATTGCTACAATTAATACCATAAATGTATTAATTTTAGCATGTGCAGATTTTACATCAAATTCATGTGAACTTGAAATAGTGTAAATTGCATGGATCATCTTGTTTTCTATGATTGTATATGTTTTTAATTTATGCTACTATATCATTGTGTAAATCACTAAAATTTGTACACTGCTATAATTAATAGATTTATGGTAACTTTTTGGTATTGAAGAATACCAATGCAATAAAATTCTTTAGGCTCTCCATTGGAAGATAGCGCCCTATCACCTTTCCAATAGATGATGTTTTTTTTTTCAGTACATTTTGAAATGTTTGCTAGTAATTGTATCAACAAAGAAATGGAAATTGTCATAGGCTGACGGTTTAATATAATCAGAGTCCACTGTAATTACATAATACCTGTAATACTACACGCATACAGATACATATAAATAGTATATTATATATACACCCTGCTATCACCTTAGATATGCTGATAAACATGTATATAAAAATGCCCATGAGACCAAAGAAATATGACTATTGACAGGTGGGCCTTATATTATGTAGAGGTTCTTTTTTTGGTTGACATATTAAGTAATGGGACCTTAAAACTCTGGCCATAATAGACAGGTAGTTTTATATAGAGGTACATTTTGGTTGTCTATGTTTAGAGGCTGTCACCACTGTAGGTTTGACAATACTTACCTAGCAGGTATTTGATAAATAAATACATTATTCATGAATAATGCTCAGTAGCTTATATTTAGTGAAAATATATCTAAAAAGGTTAGTTATCTACTTTGAATATACAAACACTAATAGCTCCCTCTATTTGAATGTTAGTTGAAATATACATAAAAGTGATAATGCTAATGGTTTAATGTTTTGTCAAATTGGCAGATATAGGATATATGTGGTCTTGATTATATAACAAAACCTTTAAACATGTTTTAGTTCACATCTTTTCGGAGCTATTCATATACACTTTTGTGTTTCATCTGTAAACTTTTCACTAACAACTTCATCTTCAGAACCAGCATTGGCAGTAAATCAAAACACTAGATTTGCTAACCTGGTTGACCTTGACCCTCATTCAGGATCACACTGATGCTAATTAGTAAGTTTCAACATATTTTCTCATTAATCAAAATACCTATAACCCTGTAACTTAATATGTAACATCTGTGCAGACAGCTTCTTCACCATGATCCTCAGCTGGTTGACCTTGACCTTCATTCCCTGAAGAAGTATATCTTCAAACGTCTTGTCATGTACCAGAAGCTTAAAACCTCATATTCAATTCAATTCAATCAAATCTTTATTTTCCTAAGTAATGTAACATATTGGAATAAATGCACCATCAGCAAATAAATCTCTACCAAGTTTGCAAAGTTTGTTAACCTTGACCTAAATCCAAAAGTGGCTTTACCCATAAGTAGTTTACCTTGAACCACATTCATTGGTACTCTGACTTTGAGTAGTAACTACTATAAACACCTTGCCGTAAACTAAAGACATAGGAGCTTGAAACTTCATGTATATGCTTTATGAAGCTAATTGACCTTGACCACATCAAAGGTCACAGTGACATGAGTGACTTAACCTTTAAACATCTTGTCCTTACAAACCAAAAGGCCTAGAAGCGTCGAACCAAATTTGTGAAATTGGCTTACCTTGACCTTCATTCAGGGTCACAGCAAGCAAAATTATTCTATACATTTCCATTCTTTAGTAAATTTTCATAGTAAACACATTTAAGTGTCAAGGTCATAAACCAAAAGGCCTTGAAGTGTCAAACCAAATTTTTGAAGCTGGCTTATTTTGATATTCATTCAAGGTCACAACAAGCAAAAATTATTCTATACATTTCCATTCTTTAGTAAATTTTCATAGTAAACATTTAAGTGTCAAGGTCATAAACCAAAAGGCCTAGAAGCGTCGAACCAAATTTGTGAAGCTGGTTTATCTTGACCTTCATTCAAGGTAACAACAAGCAAAAATTATTCTATACATTTCCATTCTTTGGTAAATTTCCACAGTAAACATTTAAGTGTGAAGGTCATGTTTATTAATTTCTCTAATTTATTTTTGATTGGTACTTAATAGAAAATATTGCAAGAGTTGTCAAGTCCCAGTTCTTGAAAAAATCTCTAAACCTATGAGTCATAATTTTATGAAGCTTGGTGCAAAGTATCAACAGTGATTTAAGTTGATTAATGGTGTTTAACATCCCAGTTAAGACTATTTCACTTGTATCAAGACATCCCCAGCCATAGGCAAAAGTTTGCCTGTGCATTTCATTGATAGCATTAGACAGCAGAGTTCTTTATCTTGCTATGCCTTCCGTGACATGGGACCTCATTTATTTCATGTTTCCATCCAAAAGAACCATGACTTTCATTTCGTGATACAGAGTGCTTGGCCAAAGAACAATTACTACCCACTTTCAAGTCTCTGGTCGGACCCAGTCAAGTATAGAATCTATAACCTCCTACTTTTTGAGCAAGCAATCTACCAACTGAGCTACTGCAGTGGTGAAACAGATGTGCATATCAATCAAATTAAGTTTGTTTACAAATTTTCCATGAAGTTGGGACCCTCTATATTTTTCAATCTGGATCACCTCTTTATCAGAAGTGTACAAGACTTTGTAAACAGTATCAACAGATATAGAAGATGCACATATTACTAGTATTAATTCTGTTGGTTTGTCAGTTTAACATTATTCCTCTCCTCTGAAACCACTGTGCCAGTTGAAACCAAATATGGTGTGGAAGGTCCCTAGGTGGGTTAGACCTAATATTTACACCAGATGACCCCACCTGACATCTGGATGGCTAAAATAGCTATTAAATTTTAATCAATTTTGTTCAAATTTGAAATATAGAAACTTGATAGTGAGGCTTTTAACATAGTTAACAGGTTCTTACAAGAAATTTTTCATTGTCCCAATTTTTGGGATATATATATATATACATAAGATAAAATTCTTAATCATTTCTTTGAAACTGTTGTTTGACATGCCTCTATAAAGTATTATGTCACTTTGCTTGCTTTAAAAGAAATACATAAATTGTTTGCACTTTGAGAGTTACAGGTCCTATTGGGCCTCTTGTTCATTGACTTCATATTTACAAAATATGCAATTGGGTTGCTTTTCTCTCTCCAAGTATAAATCATGATGTTGTTCAGATATTTAATGAAGCTGTACCTCTTTTCAACTTCGATTTTTTACACAAAATGGGAACCTTGTGACCTTAATTATACTCCCTGTAACAAAGTTGATGAGGGTATATTTGTCCTGTCAGTCCCTCTTTAAGTCACCTCCATGTTTTTCCATATAACCTACATTACAAGTATAAACCAGCATGTGAGAATGTGTCATGAACCATGATAAATATGTAGGTCAAAGGTCAAGGTCACAAGGCTTAATTTTAGAATATTTCTTGTTTGCTTTGTATCTCTTGCATTCATACATGGATTTTATTGAAACTTGGTATAAATATATCAAGGTCATGACGCCAAAGATTAGACTGCTTGTATTTCATGTCGACTCTGTATCTCGTACATTTCTACATGGGTTTTTAGTTATGTAGGCCAAGGTCACCATTTCAACTCTGAATTGTTGTAGTTCTTTCCTTTCCACTCTGTATATCCTACATTTCTTTATGACTTAAATGAAACTTTTTATCAATATAATCCAGCAGTCAAAAATAGCGTGGTGAGTAAAAGGTCAGGTCACAAGGTCAAATCTTTGAATTTTTGCAGTCATTTTTGTCCTCTGTCTTAAATTCTTAATTTTATTTTAATGAAACTCATTACAAATGTAGGGAGGTGCCATGAATTATTTAATTTATTATTGTTTAAGTATCAAGGTCATGAGGTCAAATCTTGAGTTTGTTTGTATTTTGTATCAACTCTGTCTCTTGCTTTTCTATCCACTGTGGTAGGTCAGTTGCAAGAGTGCTCCCTCTAAGCCGGAGGTTTTGGGTTTGATCCCTAACTGGGTCTGACCTAAGACTTGAAAGTGGGTAAAAACTGTTCTTTCGCCAAGCACTCAGCATTTCGAATGAAGTTCATGGTTCTTTTGGATTGGAACTTAAAATAAATGAAGTCCTGTTACACAGACAATAAACAACCCTGCTATATAATGCCATCAGCGTAACACACAGGCAAATTTACTACACCTTCGCCTATAGCTGTCAGCATCTCAATGTAAGTGAAATATTTTTGACTGGGATGTTAAACACCATCACTAAACTCAAGTCTTGCATTTCTACATGAATTTTTGATGAAATTTGTTACAATTGTAAATCAGCATGCATGGATGTGACATATACCGTGTTTAGTTATGCAGGTCAAAGGTCGAGATCACGAAAATGATGTGGAAGAGGTGCATGGGCTTGCTCACTTTTATGGTTTCAGATTGTATATTATAATAGGTAATATGGTCAAGGTTAAGATCATAACTCAAGGTCACAGATATAGATATTTTTGATTGAAAAAAAAAATTGACATTGACTAACAGTTTCAATTTGTTTTTGGACATGAAAAACCTCTATTATGATGTCAGTGGCGGATTTAGGGGAGGGGTTGCGGGGGTTGCAACCCCCCCCCCTTTGAAAAATTTAAAGAGAGAGAGAGAGAGTGAGATATTGACTGACTAAAATTATTTTCTTGGCCCCCATCGGGGCTCTGCCTTAGACTCATCGTCTCTGGAAGCTCGCGCCTTTGGCGCTCGCATCTAGCATTGAGATAAATCTCCCCCCCCCCTTTAAAAAATCCTGTATAGATCACAACCCCCCCTTTCAAAAAATCCTGGATAGTTCTCAACCCCCCCTTTCAAAAAATCCTGTATCCACCCCTGGATGTATAGATGAAAACATAGTACCAGTACACAATATTCTTAAAATAGTAACTTTTTCAGCATGACCTTGCAGCCCAATCCTTTTGTCACCCCATTCCCAGATTACCCAATCAAGATAATTTTACTTTGCATTAAGACATCACCAGCTATAGATGGAGTAATTTGCTTTTGCAATGTGTTTATGATAATGAAAAGTGAAGGTTCTTTGGAGCATCGTCATCACCTGGTACAACTAGAGCTCTAGCAATTGTCTGTGATTTGGCATAGTGTATAACAACTTTTACATGTGATCAACTTCTCTAGAACAACTGAACTAATGACAGTTTAACGAAGTAGGGATGTTCCTAGTCCCAGGCACTTTTCAGGTCACCTGTGCTAAAAGCTCAAAGTGACCTATGGTGATCACTTTGTTTGTGATTGTGTGGTGTGCTTTGTAAACAATTACACATTAAAAATGATTTTCAACTTCTCCAGAACCAGTAAGCCAATAAAAGGAAAACTTTCAAATTTGCAAAATTGGCTGATCTTTGCCAAAATCCAAGTTCACAATGACCTACAATAGTAAAAACTTTTACACATTTTCTTGTCAGAAACCAATAAGCCTAGAAGCTTGAGACTTCATATGTAGCACCAGAGTATAAAGTTCTGACATGTATGTGAAGCTGACCCACATTCAAGGTCACATTGGCCTTAAAAGTAGGAAAATGTTTAAACATGAAGCAAAAGACCTAGAAGCTGGAAGGTTTAATACATATCAGAGTATGAAGCTAAGACTACCAATTTTGATTGACTGACCTATATTTAAGTGACTTAAAGAAGTTAAACCTTAAAACATCTTGTTATATACAAAAAGGCCTACTATGATGCTTGAAACTTTATGTATAGCATCATGGAATGAGGTTCTAACAAGTTTTTGAAAGTGGTTGACTTGACTTACATTCAAGGTCACAGTGAACTAAAGTACCTAAAACCTTTATTTCATGATCCAAAAGGCTTATAAACTTTTAAACCTCATATGTATCATGAAGTCACGAACCCAGACCAAGTTTATGAAAGCTGGTTGATGCTGACTTTACATTTAGGGTGACAGTGACCTAAAGCAGTAACACCATAAAACACCTTTTTTGTCATGAAACAAAAGGCTTATATGTTCAAAAATTCATTTATATCAAAGTAACAAGAATTAGAACTGCAATTTATTTTTCAGTTTAATCAATGAGTCTAACAGTTTTATTTTCAAAATTCAAATAAAAAAGAAAGCAACGGATGAAAGTTAAACTTGTCACATTAACAATTTGATCAGCAACTTTATCATAAGTTGAAGAATAGTTACCAACTTTTAAACCTTCACCATTTGTTGTTAACAGGACTATGTTTGTCAAAATCCAAACTGTATTGTGTACACTTGTAAACGTTTCAGCCGTAATTTGAATACATTCCTTGCACTCTAGTGACCACTTAGGCTCAACAGGCCCCTTGTTAACTAGATAGATCTTTGGCCTTTATTAGTGAAACATCTTTAAACATCTCTAAACAAAAGACTAGAAGCTTGAAACTTTTGTGTTCAGCTGCTAGTATCACTGCATGAAGTTAAACCTTCATTAAAAATCACTATGCAGTGAAGATTCTACTGTAATTTTTGTAAGTTTCTTGTTGTGAGACATGGGCATCAAACTAAATTTGAAGCCAGAAAACCAAAACTTACTGACCTTCTCTTTCATTCAGTGGCTTGATATAGAAAATGTGTTCTGGAACAAATGATCTGGAATATTGAAACTATATTTAGCATCAGTGTATAAAGGGTATTGGGTTTTCAAAGCTGTTTGATTTTGGCATTCATACAATCAAACTTTCAAAAAAACATTTTGTAATCAGCTCATTGTAAAAGCTTGAAATTTGGTATTCTTAGCATCAGTACATATTTTGGAAGTTTTCTAATTAGGTTGTCCTTGACTTGTTTTGAAGGTGATAGTGTCTTCTAATTGTAAAGCACTTAAACTGATACTTGTCATAATTAAAAGGTCTATAAGCTTGGAAGCTTATTGTTGTGAGCCAAAAGGATCATTATTGTCCATGCCCTTAGTTTTAAATAGACATCTTGTATTAAAATATTGCCCATATGTGAGCAGAACTCTGTGAAGATTGAATCACAACTTTTATTGTTGTTCTGTAGTGTAGTGTATACAAGCATCCTCCAATTGTTAAGTGTGTGAAAACTTGAAATATAGTACATGTGAATCTTAGAATGGCATCTTCAAGCTGTTGTATGTTAATTAATCATTCTAACTGTAGTTTGTGGTACTGCTTTTAAACGTCACAAAAATGATTAGTCTATAACGTTTGGTTGATTTCTGCTTAAGTTATGGCTTTTTGGAAATTTACTTACATTTAGGTTTCGGAATGGTCAAATTTTTATACTTTCAAACTTGATGTGGTATTTCTGCTTTGAAACCTAACATGTTCTTTAACATCATAAAATTGATTTTTATTGTTTCTGCTTGAGCCAAGGTCTTTTTGGCTCGGTCAGATTCTATTACATGTTGCAGGAGGGTTTTGGTTGAACCAAGTTTTAAACAAAATTTCTATACGTACATAAGTATTTAGACAAAATGAAATATCACTAAACGTATCAAGCTGACCTGTTATACATTGCGAGTATCTAATGAAGACATTCAAAGTTGCTGCCTTTTAAGCAATGATGGATTATCAAATTATTGAGTTTATAAAGTTCCTCAGAAATTATGGATCAAATGACAGAAAATCACCAGCAGATGACTAGATAATAAATATAATGATAGTGCATGTAGTTCTGTCTTTTTCATAATGGCAAAATAGTCAGCAGGAACCCTGGATGTAAATGTGGACTGAGCTTCACAAGATGATGTCTTATGGTTAGGTCAGCCAGCTGATGGCTTATAAAAGGAAATGATCATTTATGAAGAGAGTTTCAAGAGACCCTCATAATGAATTCGGTTTAATGACTTGCATGTATTTAGGGAGTGTGATATTTCACCTGGAACAGTGCTTTTACTAATACACATGCAAATGTAATCACTGCGATGTTGGACGAGTGCTCGCTCTGTAAGTGGAAGGTCGTGGGTTCAAACTCGGACCTGGTCTGACCAAAGGCTTAAAGAGGTTAGTGACTGTTCTTTCACCAAGCACTCAGCATTATGAAATAAAAGTCACAGTAGGCTTGAAATGATAAAGAACCCTGCTGTATACAGGCAAAATATCTGCACATTTGCCTATACCTGGTGACATCTCAATATAAGTAAAATATTCTTGACTGGGATGTTAAACACCATTACTCAACTCAACAAATACACATGCACATCTTTGCAGGTCAAAGGTATCTGCAAGACTGGTCTTTTACTGAGAACTGATCATCTTAATATTAGTGAAATAATCTTGACTGGGTAATAAAACTACAATACTCCATTCCACCCCTTATAAACCTCCTTGTGCAGGCCTCAGTCAAGTCAGGAGTTTAGTGATGTTTACATGTAAAGTTGTCTGCTCCATAATTTTACATTTACCATTGGATTTTGATCATTTAATCGAATTTTGCACAAATGCTCACCAACAAGAGTCAATGTGCCATTAAGGTAAAGACCGTGAGGTCAAATATTAGTTTCAATGTCCAAATGCAATTTCTGCTCTATTACTTCACATGTATTGATAAATTTTGATCTAAATTGGCAAAATTTAAACCAGATTGATATGAAGTGTCACATACCACATTTAGTTATATATTCAAAGGTGATGGCATTAAGGGCAAGTCTTAGTAATTGTGATTAAATGTTTTGTCCACTCTATAATTTCTATGTTTATCCCCCGTCTTTCAAAGATTGGGGGATATTGAATCCCAGTAAAAGGAGATGCACATATTGTTAACCTGAGATGGTTTGGTTCATTTTCCTGGGAGTTATTGCTCTTTGAACTTAAGTACAAACCACAAAAAAAAAAAAAAAAAAAAAAAAAAAAAAAATGACGGGCGGGGGATCCTAATTCACCTAATTTACTTATTTCAATGGACTTTGATCCAACTTGGCACAAATGATTACCAACATGAGATGATGTGTCTTGTGCCACATGTAGGTATGTAGATCAAACCCATGGTCTCAATATCAAATCTTTGTTTTGATGTCCAAATGTTGTCAGGACTATTACTTTCACATCTTATCAATTGATATTGATCACAAATGTAAACCAGTATAAGATGATTATGCAAACTACATTTACAAATGTAGTTAATTAGGTTAAAGACCAAGGTCATTAGGTCAAATTTTATTTTTGGTGTCCAAATGTTGTGCCCTCCAGACTTCCCTATTTCTGAATGAATTTGTTCCAACTTTGTAGAAATGTAAAATAACATGAGATGATGTATCATGTACCACATTCAGATATGTAGGCCAAAAAACATGGCCACTAAAGTCAAATCTTAGTTTCAATGTCCAAATGTCATGTCTGTTCTATAACTTACACATCTATCAATGGATTTTTGTCCAACATGGCATAAATGTTAACCAACTTAAGATGATGTGTCGGTAACCACACTAAAGTGTTAAGGTCGAAGGTAAGTTTACAAGGTCGGATAACGTATTTGATGTCCAAATTTTTTGTCCGCAACGTAACTTTTAGATTTTTCAATGCATTATGATCCATCTTGGCACAAATGTATACCAATATAAATCAAATGTCATGTCTCAAATTAAAGTCTGCCGGTCAAAGGTCAAGAGATAAAGAGGTCATATTTTAGTATAAGTGTACAGAGTCCTTGTTTATTCTATAACTTCCACTTTTTGCATTGTTTTTCACCAAACTTGCCACAACTGAGTAGTGACCATGTGTAATGACATACCAAATTAAAGTGTATAGGTCTAAGGTCAAGGACATGAGGTCAGATTTTTTCCCTAAACATTGGACATTTCATCAGAGAAATTAATTGCCTCAGATGTTGGGGTCTTTCAAGAGACTGTTCTAGTTAAAAAAGGTGGTGGTGATGATGATTGGTACTTATGGATATACATGTAGTTGATACACATGCATTTTCATAAAGAAAATGTTAATTGTATACAAATCACCATTGTTAAACAATTACTATAATGTAATCCTCCAACAACAAGCTGCTTTGTCTTCTGAAGACATTTCTGGTACAAGAACACACACACGCACATAGGTATGTATAGGCATCACCCTGTCTTTAGCCTACCCATTCCTCTTAATATTATGACTACTCCATATCTTTTATGCCTGTAGATGGATAGTGATCACAATTTTTTATGCTCAACTTTTTCAATGTTGCTACCTTTCAGAGTCCTTCATTTGAAAGAGAAAGAGAAAAAGACAGAAAGGACAGGAAAAGGGTAAGATAGAAAGTATTTCACATAGGAGGAAAATACAAAAAACTTAAATTGGTTGTTAAAAACAGTTTTCCCAAAAGCCATTTATTATACCCTCCACAAACAAAGTTTAGGGTGGTATATAGGAATCACCCTGTCTGACCGTCCATCTGGTTGTCCATCCCAATATGATGTCCGCTCCATATCTTCCATGTCTATGGATGGATTTTGATCAAACTTGGTACAAAATGGAAACCAACGTGAGACGACGTGTCGCATACCAAATTCATGTGCATAAGTCAAAGGTCGAGGTCAATGTTGGGGGGCTCTCGAGAGACAGTTTTAGTTAATATAGGCTATCAGATTAAACTGGTTGGTAGTAATAAAAAAGGCCTTGCTGTAATAGAGGCTATTGGTGTCTAAGTGTGCACTTAGATTACAGCACCTCTTACTACCTAGGATAGATTCCCACTTGGGCCAAATTGTTATGAGAAAGTTTGTCAGTTAGCTTACTCGAGGTTTGTGGCTTTCTTTAGGTACATTGATTTCCACCATCCTAGAACAGACCACCTCAATACAAGTAAAAGAATCTTGACCAGGGCATAAAATTTCATTACTCCACTCCATGTCACAAAAAATATATGTGTTGGATATTAACGTCTAGAATTGTCAATTTTTTGAATCGGTGCCTTTTGCAACCTAGGTTTAAATTCTTTGTGAGCAGATCCTAGTGTCAGAAAGTTTGTCTGTATACTTGCAGAAAGTTGGTGGTTTTCTCAAAAGTGTCCCAGTTTTCTCTGCCATCCTTGAACTGACTGCCTTGATAAAAGTGAAAGAATCTTGACTGAGATGTAAAACACCATTACTCCACTGCACTTCAATAGTGACAGCTGTTTATCATTGGCTTATTGTCTGGCAAAAATTAAGTATATATGCTTTAAAAATATGTTTCATATTAGTATTTCAATGCATAAATGTTAATGCACATTATAACAAAACCACCTATTTTTTATTTGCAGGATCATTCATCAGAAAGAAACGAATCGGAGTCTAAGAAAAGAAAAAGCCTGGAAACTACCTCAAGTAAGTACATGTGTTATCTTCTGACAACCAAGTCATTATCCACTACCAAGTACTATAAATCAAGAAATTTCTGCATTTGTTTCGTTTTTACTTGAATTCACTATAGTAAAAGGATGCAAAAATAAAAATTTTGCAATTATTTTATTTTGGTACATTTCCATTTAATAATTGTAATTCTTCTAATCATTATCCAATGAGACTAAAATAAAATTGCACAAATATCTTGGAATGACCATTCTTGCAATAATTAACTTGTGCAAAATTTCCAGATTTACAATAGTACATTTTAAAGCACTTCAATATTTTTTCTAAATTATGGAAAAATAAGCATTTCTTTTGATTTTAGATTAGTTGGAAGATCACCTAACATATTCTATTCTAACATGTTTTAGTATGTTTACAATATAAGAAATGTCTGCTGAACATAGCTATATTTATATTTATTTATTTACATTGAACTTCTTGTATTTTCAATCTACAAGAAATGATGATTTCAATGAATCTATATGATTATTTCCCAGCATCATAGTCATTGTTTTATTAGTTTTCTCTCTCTGCTCAATAACATAAGGTGATAACTATTGTGTAAAAACCATCTCTCTCTCTTTCTCTCAAAACTTATATTTCCCTATTTGATCGTTACAGATCGTTCAAGTTCTAAAGTGAATGGTGAACATCACAGCAGTAAGTCAAGAGAAGGCTCTGCTAGTAAAAGTACAAAGAAAATAAAATCTGTAAGTATATCTTAGTATTAATATTTAACTTTAGTGAGCACATTAAACACTTAACTACCAAAGTATGATTTGTATTACCAATGAAAGTAGTTCAGTTGATAGCATGCTTAACTGGTACTGTACTCAGTATGTTGAAGACTGCAGATTCAACCCCTGTCTGGTTTGCCTGAGACTTAAAAATAAGTATTTTGAAGTATCAGTTATTTAATCAAACACTAGCTTTTAGAAATCATAGTCACAGGATTCTTTGGATGAAACCCTGAAAATCAATCTTTACCTAGAACAGAACTCTTGCTATTTATTGCCATAAGTTCATTATATGATATATCTGTATCTACAACTATACCAGATAAAGTCTTGATATACCCGGGAAGTGAAAGAATATTGACTCCTTAACCTTAAACCTGTACACCATAATAAAGGGGGCTTCATTGACCAATAGGTCCAAGAGCACACTTTTACAAATGACAGTGCCTCTTGTCACCTAGGTTTGAATCCTACATGGGCAGATCCTAGGGTGAGGAAGTATGTCAGTTTGCTCACAAGTTTTTCTCTAGGCACTCAAGTATCTTCAACCATCAAAGAACTGACTACACCTCTTGTTATAAGTGAATAAATTTGGCTGGGGCATAAAACAATTATGCTACTCCATTCCAACATCAACAAATAAGAAAGTAGAATAGGGTTATCTGATACAATATATTTGACGTAGAGATTAGAACATCTCTATGAAGTTATTAAATTTTAGACTGATTTTATATTTCAGGAATCTCAGGAGAGTTCTGAAGATTCACCACACAGATCAAAAACAAAAGATAAAGAGAAAACTAAAAAAGCTGATAAAGAAAAGAACAAAGATAAAGACAGATCGTATCCTTTAACTTAAAACACTGGAAAATTTTACAATGTTCTTTATTAACCCCTGCCTTTCAAAGAAAGAGGGAAATATTAAATTTAAGTTTCCATCCATCCTTTTATTCATCCAAAATTCTTTTCTGCACTAATTCTCCAAAATTATAAAGTGCTATTTCATGAAACTTGGTGCAAAGTATGTGTATCAACAAAGATAGCAGATGCGCAAATCGTTCACTCAAGTTGGCGTTCTCATTTCCCTTGGCTTTATGGCCCTTTTGAATATAAGTGCAAATCACAAAATAGAAAACAAAGAACCTACTGGCAGGGGATCCTAATTCACAGAATTTGCTTGTCCAGTTGACTGGAGCAATGTAAAATAAAAATGTCTTGCTCAAAGACATGTCCCACAAACCAGCTGGGATTCCTTGAACCATTAGTCCACAAATTTAACACTCTTTCGCTTTTCTCCAATTGCTCAGTTAGTATGGTTCCAGAATCTAAGGATGATTGATTTTTTAATCTCATCAGTATGGCTAATAGCTATGCTCTTAGCAAGCTGTTTCAGTGATTTCTTTTGCTACTACAGGTAGTATTCGGATAGGGTTGCATATGAATGTCTAGGATTAGTATACTGGTATGTAACTATACTTTGTCTTATATACTAAGATTTCCTTGACAGAAAATTTCAGATCAAGTTCGCCAAGGCCCAAAAAGAGCAAGAAATGACAGAAGTGAATTGTAGAGGACAAATAAACTGTTTGATGATTATGCAATTAACATGTGATATACCCATTGTTGTGACTGGTCGATAACTGCCATGTTCATTATGAATGGAGTTGTGCAAATTTGAAGGATATAGTGTTAAAAAAGTTCCAAGAGAATTGAATGAAGTTGTGCAGATTGGATAGAGTGTTTGAAAGGTTAACAATGATTTTGAATGTGTTTTGATGGAGATAATTTATAAGGCTGTATGAATTATTTTATGGTAACAGATATTGAATCTAAGAATATCTGTTCCTACCAGTACCTAAAGTGCTAATATTACAAATCAATCATGTTTTAAAATTGTACACATCATACACACAAGTGCATTGTTGTTAATCCAGTGCTCTCATATTGTTAGTATGCATATCATTATTTTAATTCATTAATGGTTTTGATCAGGTTGGTCTATTTTTCTGGAACACATATAAATTCCAGGATTCCTATATTAAATGTTAAGACTGATCAATTTCACACACACATATATAAATTTATATATTTTCATTATAATTTCATAAAAGATTACCGGTAAAAGATAATCTATTCATCACATCACATTTATTTATTGTTATATCTGATAAGTCATTTTAATTGTTTTGTAATGTTGAATCATGTTTGTGTATATAACTGTACTGTATATATATAATTTTATAAATGTATGTACTGTACAGTAGTATGTTGTACCGGTACATACATATGGTATACAATGATCTGGGTAATTGTCTTAGTTTATGTATGATAGAAATATGATAATGTGATAGAGTAATTTTAATTCAGAGGGAAGAATGTTCATTGCCTGCTTCATTGCCTAGCAGGCAGACTTTTAACTGTCTATCAGCAAATGTAATAGTGGGCAGATTGTTAACAGCTTATTGGGAAGATTTTCAACTGCCTTGTAGACAAACTTTGACGGTCAAATGGATAGAATGTTACATACTTGTGGGCAGAATTTAATTGCTTATTGGGCAGATTTTTAACTGCTTAGTGGACTTTTAACTGCCTAGTGGGCATAATTTAACTCCATAGTGGGCAAACTTTCACCTGCCTAGTGGGCAGACTTTTAACTGCTAGCGGGCAGACTTTTGATGCCTAGAGGACAGATCTTGACTGCTTAATTATTTGTTTTGTTCAAACAGCAGTTAAATGTTTTAAAAACTGTTAATTATGTAATAAATGTACTATCATGCAGCTGAAATGATTAAAAAAAGTTGTTTATAAAAATAGTGATTTTTGTTGTTCTAATTTCGGTGATAAAAGAATTAAAACTCATTGCTTTATTCAACAAATTGTATTCGAATTAAGACAATCATGGTTTCTTTTTTGTCCATTTTATACCCTGAAATAAATATGTGTACAAGATCAGTGTTGCTTTTACAAAGCTTGAACAGCAAAAAAATGCATTTAATGGGTTCGAACCCCTACCGGGTCTAACTTTTAAATGAATAGTGACTGTTTTTGGCCGAGGACTGCATTACCAAATGAAAGTCACAGTTCTTTCCAATGGGAACTTAAAATAAATCAGGTCACATGTCACGGCATGACACAGTAAAAACATTCTGTGCCTTTGCCTAAGTTGGTGACATCTCAATATAAGTGAAATATTCTTGACTGCGATGTTAAACACCATTACTCAACTCAACTTCTTGTTTAATTGATGAAGAATATTTTATAGCTAGAATTAAAAGTTCCATGACCTGAAAAAGAGATGCTATTGTAAATATCATTTGATTTTTAAGACTGTCAGGAATTCAATAAAAGCTCTACATTAAAACACGTTTATACTGAAGCCCTAGGGACTCTATTTTTAACTTCATTATATTGTAATATATAGACTTATATAAATAAACGGTCGGGCCAAATAATTGACTTCATTCTATCCATGTATTCGTTTTAAACATGTTCGTTATATTCGTGTTTTACTGTATTCTTTCTATTCCTTGGAAGTCAGCCTTCTAGCTAGACTTAAAAAACCTGATGCTCAAATATGAACCTTAGTTTGTCCATTGCTTAGATATAAATTTCTGCAGCACTAATTATGGGTCATTTGTCTTTGATACAAGGGGAATAATCTTGATTGTTACATAAATCCATTTAATCATTCCGCTGTATACCAGTATTCAGAATATTTTTTCAATTAAAAATATGTGCAATGTTTTCATGTGGTTGCCCCTTCATGAAGACTTAACCTTGTACAATCAAGATACTAGAATCTTATACATAGAAAAATATTAACTACCCATAAATTAAAAACAAACATATTGATCCATGTCTTAACCAAAATCCAAAAGCAAAGTAAAAACTTGCAAATTAGGTTGAACATGTGAACTTTCACAGGGAAGTGAGGCCAGGAACTCCTAAAGGGTAAGCAGCTACACCCGCCATGTGTATAAATGTAATTTGACAAAAAAAGCAACAAAAATCTGGGGTCAATGGTGAGAATAGGTCCAATGTCAGTAAATGTCTTATATATGTCTATGCACAAGTTATAATACATGTACCTGAATCTGATTATCTCCCTTTGCAAACAAATCAACAAATTCGATGTGTAAATTTAACTACAAAAATAAATATTTTATTTTAACATAACCATATATTTTTAAAGATTTACACTTTAAATGATTGTCAAGGCAAATGGTAGATAGTTGTATCTACATACAACTAGAGGAAAGTTGTCATTTAGATCTAGTCTTTATGGTGTTAATGACAGCAAAGTACCATTCAACATTAGAAAATTAAAAAAAAAAAACACAAAAAACATATATCAAGAATTTATGAAACCATGTCCTACCATATATATATATATATATATATATATATATATATATATCCTTTATACAGTGGGACTTGTTTAAACTGAACACCATTTGGACAGAAGATTTTTTCAAGTGAATAAAGGTATTCTGATTTCTTGGGTTAAATTAACAAACAACATTGATTGTAATTCATGATAAATTGTTCAGAGTAGACAGGTTTTATGGTACTTAGTATTCAGTTATCACAGGTTCAACTGAATAAAGCAATATTAAATTTCATTGTTTTAACTGTATCTGATGACTTTGATATGCTTCCAGTCAGTTATCCACAGTTGTCCACTTCTCAGTTTAGACAGGTTAAGGTTACTCTGGGCTCTACCATCACTAGTTCAAATGTATATATATATGTACACTTGTGCATAAATATATATATAGGTATTCTATCCAATTGTTCTATCTGATTGTTTTAACTGTCTCTGATGACTTTGATTTGGTAACCCTGGGTTCAGTTACCAATAGTTTCACTGTTTATATAGAGACATTCTCCCTGATTGTTTTAACTGTATCTTATAACTTTGATATGGTTCCAGTCGGCTATCCACAGTTGTCCACTACTGTCTAGACTTATTTTATGTGGAGCTTTTAATCCATCTTCCTTCTTTACAATATACTTCAGAAACTTTCCATCATGACTCAGGATATATATTGTTAGGTTTTTGCTGTCACTTACAATTATGTTCCCAAACTGGTCAAATGCAACCCCTCTTGGAGCAAACTCAACTGTACCCTGTAAACCAGTGTGCTCAAACCTGACTCTCCCATTACGATCCATAACGTATATGGCTTTTCGGGAATCAAGAACACAAATTCTTTCTCGAATTGATTCTTCTACGAGTGAAGGTCTGGTTATTAACGGGTTATCATTAATTGTTATAGTTTGAAGTTTTTTACCATCAGGTGTTAATTTCACAAGTTTTTCACCTTTCCCTTGTTGATCTGTTAAAACAACCAGAATATTGTTGTTATTGTTAACGCTGATTCCCCTGGTTCTCAAGGGAGATAAGTCACAAACTAATGAGCAAGTTGTATCTTCCTGAAGCTTCTGAACAGTGCATCCATTGTACTGTGTAATAAACAGATTGTCGCAGTCGCACGAGTCAAAATCGTAAACATCAAAATCCGTCTTCACTCGTCTCTCAACCTCACCATCTATCGTAATCAACATGAGATCTGTTAGATAATTTCCTATCCATGCCTTTGTATCGCTGATTGGACAAATACGGCTTACCATGATTTCTGGTACAAATTTTGATACAATTTCCAAATTTGTTCTGGATGAACTTGGGACAGTAGCATCTGCAACAGGTGCCCTTTCAGAATCATGTATATTTGTGTCATCTAGGTACCCTATTGCCTCCTTTAAACATTTTTCTTCATCCAGGTTTACGCGAAGTTGTGGATGCCGTAGTAAGTTTGCCTTCATACACTTGTCTGGAATATTTAAGACTTTCTTCATTTCCATGGCGATCCGGATAGTAGAAATGTGATCCATATTTTGTAGCAGACTATGATCTGTGTCAATGAAATCCTGATGGATCTGCTTACTGGATAATAGATTTTCTCTGTTTTCATTCATGTCCTTCAAATCCTGTTTTTCCCTCTTTCTCAAATCAGCTATTAGATCATTAGTAATGGTGTCGATTTCTGATTTCAATCTTTCCGCTTGATTCTGACGTTGTTTAATCAGTTCATTTACAACTTTTGAGTAACTCTCTTTTTGTTGGTCAAGAGATGACACTGAAACTTCAAGTTGATTGACAGTTATTTTAGATTTTGATGCTTGAAGTAGAAGTCCCTGTCTCATTTCTAATGCTATAGCAGCAAGCTTGGTAAAATTGTGTCCTTGGTGGTTTTCTATCACACAATCTATACAAACTAGTTCTAGACATGTCGTACAAAACATCTGAATAGGTTCATTGACATGTTTTTCACATTTTGGGTCATTATTAGGTGTTATATTCGGAATGACCTTGATAGGGTCATCCATTATGGTTAAAGGATGTAGGGAATGGTCACGTGACACAGTACTTCTAGTATGAATGATCTTACATTGACTACACAGAACTTGATTGCACTGAAGACATTTCCAGATGGTGTTTGATGTAGCATCACACAAGTCACACTCTTTTTGAACATTTGGTGTGTTGTATTTCTGTATAATACTAACAAATGCCATTTCTATCAGTTTCTGGTGTGTTTAGTGGTGTTGGTCTCATCTTTGTGAAAATCCAAGGTAAAGTTATAAAAATGAAGACCTTTGTCCCTGTCTGTTGTCAGTTTATTTCCAGTACCCTCTGATTTTCATCTACAATAGTAATTGGTTCATTATAAATAGTAATTACTTATTGATTTATATAATTTATTAATTATTGAGTATTTATAAACTCATATGTAGCCAAACAATATTGACATGTCTGCTTTACCTTTCATTATGAATATTCATATGGGCTGATCCACTAATACACAGGGAGTGTTAGGATTCACAGTAGACATGCTCAATGCACATGTTAACCGTTTCCCATAATGTAGATGAATTAACATTGTGTTGCCTGTATATAAATGTACTGGTCAATAATAAATATTTAAATCTTAAAAGGTCAAACAGACAGGTCAGCAATGTTTGCCTTTACTTGAATATATACATAGACTGGTAAAAGACAAAATCATTGCATATTAAATGCATATTAAAACTTTAATAAGTGAAAAAATACCAAAATTTCTGTAATTTTCAGAGGAATGGATTAATGGAGTTGCATTGGCCAGTCAAGATTTTTTGAATTGTTTTCATTTATATAGAGATGGTCAATTTAGGGATGGTGGAGGAAACGAGTGCCTAGAGAAACCCTCCAGCCTTCAGCAAACAAGCTAACAAACTCTTTTATACTAGGATCTGTTTTAGTGAGCAGTAAAAGGCTCTATGGTCCATAATCATTGAGGTCCATGTAATCCTCAAGTAAAATAACATTAATGTAGTTAATGATAATATATTTATACTGAGAAGAAATAAAATTCAATTGATAGATAAACCCAACTTGTTAAATAAATATACAGTTATGCTCTAGATATAAACATTAGAATTTTGTTTTAATGAAAAATTCAAATTTAAAAGAAAACTTCAGTTTTGCCTTGCATAAAATATGTACAGCAGTTCATTTACATTAAGGAGATTGGTGTAGAAAAGTCAGGGAATTCCCATTTATTGGATCAATAAGACTTTAATTTAAAATAAATAGTCATGAAATGAACTACTTAGCACCTTGCATAAAACATCATATGTACAGAAAATTGTTTGTCATTAAGGAGTGTTTTACAAGGTGTGGAAAAATCAGGGAATTTCCATGGTGTGGATTTATTTACAAATACAAATGTCTAATCAAACAACATTGACCTGTCTTTATTAGGAATATTCATATATGATGCTCCATCTAATACATGGGTAGTGTTTGGATACACAGTTAATAGATAAACAATGCATGTTTGATTGTTCCCCACAATTTAAAAGAAACAGACACCTGTGTACCCTAAACATAAACATACTGTTCCATAATAGATATATCAATTAAAGGTCAAGTGGACAGGTCAATATTGTTTGCCTATATAATCATGAATCACTATATAAATATGTATAATAATTAATATAATGATATAATATAATATGGAACTTCAAAAAAGGTCTAAAAATTCCAAAAAGTGTTTGAAAATTAGCATCCAAGTGCCTTCATAATTGTAATTAAGAATTGAACTGTAGGTGTTAATAACAGATCAGGAAAAACCAGTTTTGTAGATCAATAAAGTAATGCTAACTGTCAGCATATTTTATGCAAAATTATTTTCCAATAATTCTTTTATAAAAATCATTTTTGAAAATAATTTTGGAGACCTTATCATTTTTTCCAATTTTGAATGAAACATTCAAACAAGAATCAAAATAAAAAATTACCTTTACCAATATACGATCCTACACAGCATAATGGATTATGGTAAATGGAATGTGACCATTTAAGAACTTGCGTATACATATACGGGTATTAATATTGTATTGTTTATTATAAAACTAGGTCTACCTTAAAACCAAAACTTGTATTTACATGCTCTTGTGCTTTAAAGATCAATTTAAATGGGGTACCAAGAGGGAAGTGATTAAAATAATTAATGTATTTAAATTACCATTCACCATTTAATAATAGGTTTTGAATTTTAAATTACTTTCTATTAATAGAAGTGTACAAGTTTCTTTTGAATTGATTTGTATGGCACAAAATAATTTTAACCACTCTAATATGTACAATTTATTTTCAGAATTACAAGAATCAAAGAATTTCTTCTTTTAAAAAAAATAATAAAATATTACAAATTGTTAATGTTTCAAAATTCTCAATAAAAATATAAAATGTAGAACTTAACATTTTTCCTTATTGTAAGCATGTATGCATTATGTACTATTAGCAGACATGAAAAGATTCAACAATTTCTTACCATTATATGGTGCTAATGTTGATTTTTCTCCCTTTGTCAATATCTGCATACTTTTTAATTAACAGTTTCTTGTACATGTACTTCCAAGTATACACAGCAGAACCAAAACAGATACCTATACATACTGTCAAACTTATATTTAAGACAACCTCTATATAAGGACCACCTGCTTTAACAGCCTGTTAAGTTTTATCCCAATTGCTACTTATTCATGTTATGTGAACCTGTATATAAGGGTCACCTGCCCATGAAGTCCAATTTGTACTAGTTCGCTAGGGTGGCCTTGTAGACAGGTTTGACTGTTGTAATGGATACATGTGTACTAGTCCTCTAGGGGTGGCCTTTGTGGACAGGTTTGACTTGTAATGGATACATGTGTACTAGTCTGCTAGGGTGGCCTTTGTAGACAGGTTTGACTGTTGTAATGGATACATGTGTACTAGTCCTCTAGGGTGGCCTTGTAGACAGGTTTGACTGTTGTAATGGATACATGTGTACTAGTCCGCTAGGGTGGCCTTTGTAGACAGGTTTGACTGTTGTAATGGATACATGTGTACTAGTCCGCTAGGGTGGCCTTTGTAGACAGGTTTTACTGTTGTAATGGATACATGTGTACTAGTCCTCTAGGGTGGCCTTTGTAGACAGGTTTGACTGTTGTAATGGATACATGTGTACTAGTCCGCTAGGGTGGCCTTTGTAGACAGGTTTGACTGTTGTAATGGATACATGTGTACTAGTTCTCTAGGGTGGCCTTTGTAGACAGGTTTGACTGTTGTAATGGATACATGTGTACTAGTCCTCTAGGGTGGCCTTTGTAGACAGGTTTGACTGTTGTAATGGATACATGTGTACTAGTCCGCTAGGGTGGCCTTTGTAGACAGGTTTGACTGTTGTAATGGATACATGTGTACTAGTCCTCTAGGGTGGCCTTTGTAGACAGGTTTGACTGTTGTAATGGATACATGTGTACTAGTTCTCTAGGGTGGCCTTTGTAGACAGGTTTGACTGTTGTAATGGATACATGTGTACTAGTCCACTAGGGTGGCCTTTGTAGACAGGTTTGACTGTTGTAATGGATACATGTGTACTAGTCCACTAGGGTGGCCTTTGTAGACAGGTTTGACTGTTGTAATGGATACACGTGTACTAGTTCTCTAGGGTGGCCTTGTAGACAGGTTTGACTGTTGTAATGGATACATGTGTACTAGTCCTCTAGGGTGGCCTTTGTAGACAGGTTTGACTGTTGTAATGGATACATGTGTACTAGTCCTCTAGGGTGGCCTTTGTAGACAGGTTTGACTGTTGTAATGGATACATGTGTACTAGTCCTCTAGGGTGGCCTTTGTAGACAGGTTTGACTGTTGTAATGGATACATGTGTACTAGTCCTCTAGGGTGGCCTTTGTAGACAGGTTTGACTGTTGTAATGGATACACGTGTACTAGTCCACCAGGGTGGCCTTTGTAGACAGGTTTGACTGTTGTAATGGATACATGTGTACTAGTCCGCTAGGGTGGCCTTTGTAGACAGGTTTGACTGTTGTAATGGATACATGTGTACTAGTCCGCTAGGGTGGCCTTTGTAGACAGGTTTGACTGTTGTAATGGATACATGTGTACTAGTCCGCTAGGGTGGCCTTTGTAGACAGGTTTGACTGTTGTAATGGATACACGTGTACTAGTCCTCTAGGGTGGCCTTTGTAGACAGGTTTGACTGTTGTAATGGATACATGTGTACTAGTCCACTAGGGTGGCCTTTGTAGACAGGTTTGACTGTTGTAATGGATACATGTGTACTAGTCCACTAGGGTGGCCTTTGTGGACAGGTTTGACTGTTGTAATGGATACATGTGTACTAGTCCTCTAGGGTGGCCTTTGTAGACAGGTTTGACTGTTGTAATGGATACATGTGTACTAGTCCTCTAGGGTGGCCTTTGTAGACAGGTTTGACTGTTGTAATGGATACATGTGTACTAGTCCGCTAGGGTGGCCTTTGTAGACAGGTTTGACTGTTGTAATGGATACATGTGTACTAGTCCACTAGGGTGGCCTTTGTGGACAGGTTTGACTGTTGTAATGGATACATGTGTACTAGTCCGCTAGGGTGGCCTTGTAGACAGGTTTGACTGTTGTAATGGATACATGTGTACTAGTCCGCTAGGGTGGCCTTGTAGACAGGTTTGACTGTTGTAATGGATACATGTGTACTAGTCCGCTAGGGTGGCCTTGTAGACAGGTTTGACTGTTGTAATGGATACATGTGTACTAGTCCGCTAGGGTGGCCTTTGTAGACAGGTTTGACTGTTGTAATGGATACATGTGTACTAGTCCGCTAGGGTGGCCTTGTAGACAGGTTTGACTGTTGTAATGGATACATGTGTACTAGTCCGCTAGGGTGGCCTTTGTAGACAGGTTTGACTGTTGTAATGGATACATGTGTACTAGTCCGCTAGGGTGGCCTTTGTAGACAGGTTTTACTGTTGTAATGGATACATGTGTACTAGTATGGTGAATAAATTAAGGTTGCTTAAATGGGGTTTGTTGTCCCATTCAAGAATATTTCACTTACATTGAGACATCACCAGCTTTAAGTGAATTGCCAGAAATTTTTACTTTTTTGTTTCTACACTGTACTCAGGGCAATGTGCAGGAAGTGTTCTTTAGCATGCAACAATAACTGTGACATGTGAATTGGTTTTAAGGTCTCTTCAAAAGGACATTGTGACTCACTTATGTTTTGAGTGTTTGCCAAAAGAACAGTCACTATTTATTTTCAAATCTTGGCCAGACCAGGCCAAGATTCAAACCCTCATCTCCCACACATCGGACGAAATGGTGGATGAAGAAATGAAAATAATAAGAATCTTGTTATAGAGTCCCTTTACTGTGTGTTAAGGAACCTCTTCTGTCTATAAAATCTCTTTTGGTCATACGATTTCATGGTCTCTATGTTCAGGCCATACTGTACATGTATAATATCCATCAATCTTGGGCCTTTCAAAGAGTTGAAATTATGAATACTTAAACCACTTTCTGTGGCAAATCCTTAATCGATCACTTTCATATAAATGAAGCTATCTTGATTGGGAAGTCAACTCTACTTCTTTTCTTACATGTAGAAGATTAGGGCCAACAGACACCATGTGTTTGAAAACTGTTTTAACCTTTCTGCCGTGTGGTTAATGTTGCTCACCTGGTTATAATCATTACAACAAAGAATAAACAAAGATGAGGAAACCTTTTATGACTCAAAAGAGCATTATGCTATACTGGCTTTAGTTTTAGAAAAGAAGACTTTCAAAGAATTGGCTGAACAGAGTATATAATACGGTTTAATTTTGTCCAGTTAAAGATTTTTTACTTATATAGGGGTAAGTTCAGAGATAGTGGAGGAAACTAGAGTGCCCTGAGAAAAACCACCAACCTTCAACAAGTGATCTGACAAACTTCCACAGTAGACAACAAACACCTTATATTGGTCAAATAAATTCTCAACTCTGGTTTTTCATGCAAAATAAACAATATAAAGTTGTTTTGAAACTTTTTTGTTTATAAAAACAATATTAACAAAGTAACATAATAAAATATAAATACAGTCATATTACAATTAACGTTTGTTCAGTCGGCTTTTGGTATTATAAAGAGATTGACAATAAATCGAGGACGGCTTACAAAGACAACAGAAGAAATGAATTTTGGTACTTCACAAAGCTACTTAAAAAAAGTAACTACATGTAAGGTTAAAGGTCACCGGTCACCAAATTTATCAATTTTGTATTTTGCATTCCTATGGGTAGAATAGTCAATATTGATGTGTCTGGCGTTTTCCCACGCCTTACATTTACCTGTAATACACTAAAACCTTACCTAAACGAACTGCTAATACTCGGTAGTTTCCGACACCGCTCGTAACTTTCCGGCAACCTAATTGATGACGTACATGGTGTTAAGCTGCTGAGGAAAGACACATTACCTATATATGTATCCATATATTACATGTGGGTTTGTGTGGTGTTTTGAAGGCTTTTAAAGTTTGATTTCAAGTCAAATTGATATATTTTGTGAAGTTTGGATATAATAAAATCATTAATGACCAATGAACACGTTTTTTCCACAAAATTCAGAACAAATTAAAGCCAGATTTACACAAGTGCTTCATGCAGCTTTTAAATTGTTTTGAATGTATTCAGATTAAACATAACGAGATAAGTCAGGGAAATAAGAGCGGTATAATCATTGAAGACAATTCAAATTATTGTGAATGAATTCAGTCAAATATATAGATTTTAAACAATTTTAATTTTCAAAATTAATTTAATTCCGTTATTCAATCAGTTCACCAATTCACACGTTCAAACAGAGACGTATGTCTTGTTCAAATTAACCAATCTAATTTAACTTTCCTTTATTCGATTTTCAGATTCCATCAAAAATAACAAATAACATTTACCGGGTATATCATAAAGATATATGCACGTGTCAATTAATGTTGCATATTGTAAGGTAAACTCTGTTAATTACAGGTGGTAGATGTCTACTTCTAAACAGGATGTTTCCCAATGTAGCATATTGATAATCTCTTAATTACTGGTATGTGAGGGGGGTGTAAATCACACTTTGAACGATATTAATTTATTGTGAATAAATGAAAGAAAGTTTCACTCGAGTTTTGAGTCCTTAGTTAGTCAAGCATAATCCCACTGGTATCCAATTTGGTGACGTTCTTTTCATCCCATTAAAATTAAGCGAAATAAAGTTTTTATATGAATTTTTTTATTTTATTTTATCATGGAAACAATGATGATGATTATTAAACTTACTGCAACTAAGGAATAGGAAGCTATTGAATTGAAATTGTTTTCATATTTAAGTAATACTGGGGTGAAATATTTTTTGAGAAACAATAACAAATTATTTTTTAAACCTTTATTTTGATATTTTCGTTGCACAAAAAACTACAGGTCTTGGACCCAGATTCTACCCGAAAACTGATTTTTTTATTCATTACATGGGTAAATAATAATAATAATAATAATAATAATAATAAATCTTTAAATTTAATCTAAAAAGGAATTAAAAATGGGACAATTTCTAAAACAAATATGAATCAATTTGAGGTCATAATATAGCTGTACTAGAGAGAAGAAAAGATTTTTTTAAATAAAAAACAAAAATTTGGGTTCTTTTTATTATTCCTTATGATAAATAGATAAAAATAAATAAATAAATATATTATGTAATTAATTAAATAAATAATTAATTAATTAATCAGAGATGTGTAAAGATAAATAAAATGATATTAAATATTAATAAAAATTGAAGTGAACAATATTTTAAATAAAAAACGGAAATTTGGGTTCTTTATTATTTGTTGCGATAAATAAATAAATAAATAAATAAATAAATAAATAAATAAATCAGAGATATGTAAAGACAATTAAAATGATATTAAATATTAATGAAAATTAATATGAACAATAGTTTAAATAAAAAACGGAAATTTGGGTTCTTTTATTATTTGTTGTGATAAATAGATATAAATAAATAAATAAATAAATAAATAAATAAATAAATTTCAAAAGAAATGTAAAATTATGTTTTGTAAAAGTATTCCTTAATAGTATATCATACTTAGAGCAAACATAAATATAGTTTTTTCTTTATTTCTTATTATTATGTTTATTTTTTATTTATTTTTTTTTCTGCTGAAGGAAACTGAAATACCCAATGCTAAAAAATAAACAAATATATAAAAACACTAGAAGTTATTTCCGATAAATCTGGGTAATAAATGCAGTTCACTATACAAGCTTCATTTACTAAATAGCTGGGATAACACCTTCTGCGTCACTTCCGGTTTTGTGCCCTTTTACTACCAAAGGGAGATAACACAGTTTTTCAACAGTTTCAGGACTTCAATTTACGCTGTAGAAAAGGACAGAAATGATTAAAAAAATGTTATTTGTGGCTAAATCTGCTTTTTATGATGTAATCTTTCGGAAAATAATACTAATAAAAATTCGGTTTTTGGTGACCGGTGACCTTTAAGGAGAATAACTTCATAAATCCTAAAATCTTCACAAGTTCAAATACCAAATTACAAACAGTGTTCAGTTTTTATGACTAGAGATATCACACTGTCTGAGTTTTAGATTTAAGTACAGATATCATACTAAGTTTATTAGTTTACCTTGCTTCAGCCCTCATGAGAAGGAAGTTGTAATAAAGAATGTGATCCTTCCTATACAATATACATTTGTATAGAGTATTCTTTTCTCAGGTTTTAGGCTTGCTAGTGCTACAAGTTATTTATCATAGCATTAACACTTGTAACAATTAGTCGCAAACTATGCTTTTCTTTCATTAGTGACAATGTAGAGGGTACAAGGAACCACAGACTAAATGTAGGTCCACTCTACTAAAATGAACGATTCTGCATTATACCAGGTGCTATTAGAGCCATCATCAATTGTACACACATTTCAGGAGCCAGAAACCACAGACCAAATGTAGGTCCACTCTAATAAAATGAACTGTTCTGCATTATACCCAGAGGTGACATCAACTGTTTACTGCTGTACTAAAATGAACAGTTCTGCATTATACCCAGTGTTATAAGAGGTGACATCAATTGTTCGTGCATTTCAGGATTCAGATAGTCATATGATTTACTAAATTCCATTTCATGATTTTCTTCTAGAAATTGACTAACGTCTCCAATTCCATTTTCAATATTAAGTCCTTCCTTACACTGCAAACTGCAAAATGTAACCTAAAACAAAACCAAAATTAGAATTAATTTCAATGTATATGGTTCATAGAACAAAAAATAACTAGAACTGTCTCTTGAGAGCCAAATACTCCCCACCCTCAACAATTAATGTTTTCCCGCGACCTTGACCTTTAAGATATGACCTTGGTTCAAGGTAATGACACACCTTTGGACCATGGATATTATTCATGTTAAGTTTTATGACAGTCGTCCAAAGCAGCTATGAGATACGGCTCGGACACGATTTTACACGGACAGACCGACGGACAGACAGACAGATGGACAGACAGACAGACATGGTGTCCTATATACCACCCTCAAACTAGGTTTTTTTTTGGGGGGGGGGTAATAATGACATTTTAAATCTGCATATCAACATGATATTTATTATTTATTTATTTATTATATTATTTTAAATGTTGAAAATATTAGGTACAATGCTGTACAAAAATGCACACTTTCAGGTCAAAACAAATACTCAGTACCACTAGTTTAGGTCACAATCTTTCCATATTGTGTAAATAATCTAGGTGTAAAAGGGGGATAACTCATTAAATATTCAAGCAGCGAACTCTAGTTCTATGCCGGACACATGCATAGATGTAGATGGAAGGGAGGGTATTACCTTATCCAAGTGTTCTGGAATTGCAGTGGTGGTTGATCAAATTGTATATTTTAACTCTCATTTTAAGAGACAAGGACACAAAAAATAGGTTCTTACATGTGTCTGTTGTAGTATGATTCCCAATATTCTGTTATTTTTTCCTTTAGATGACCTTAAATGAACTAACAAATCTCCACCAATCTGTCCTATAATCTTGTTGTCAAGGTGACGACAAATATGTCTTGTTGGATTAGCTGGATTCTGATCTTGTACTTGGGAGGGCAATCTTGGTCTTTTGAAAGTTGGTTGTTCTGTGTATTCATGTACAACAAAATCACTTTTCACCTGATGAATATACATGTATATTATTTTTTAAGAATAAGTATGGTAAATAATGTTCAATATTGTCATTAATATTGTTAGTTTTTCATTGTCATCTAAATTCAAGAATAGATTGCATTAGTGCAACATGTGATGCTTCATAACATTTGTACATTAGACATGATCTGATGTGTTTCTGCATAAGAAAATTATTTGGGGAAGCAACAGTGGAATACCGGTAGTTTTCCTAGAAACAAGTTCAAACAACATTTCCACATTTAAACATTATGAGACATAACATGTTATGGGAATTTATAATCCATTTCCTCCCTTTATTGGGTTCGCCAACGTACCACATGATCAATACCCCTTAACGTTTGTGCAGAACAATTCGGAAAATGTTTGGACCATGAGGATTATTCATGTGAAGTTTTATGACAGTCATCCAAAGGTATTGAGATATGGCCTGGAGATGATTTTACACAGATAGACATGGTAATTCCTATATACCTCCCTCAAACTAGTTTACAGGGGTATAATAATTGTTCTACAGAAATGTTATGGAATATCGCATAGTACATTGGCAAACCCCATTAAACATTCTTGCCTAAAAGATGCATACTTCTAAACAAAACAGAAATCAGATACTTGTTCAAACAAAAACAAATCTGAAATTTTCTTTTTGAGCTCAAATTTCTTAAAAAACACATATCTCCAAATCCATCTTAATGATGTAAACCTTAGTGTTCGATAACTTTATGTTATCTTTCTGTTAGACAAAGTTTGTACCTAAAATCTGCATATTTTATCCATCATGCTAAATACAATATTGTGAGGTTACAAGTCACGCACATGGTAAACCCACTATCACAGTGTCCAACCTAGAAGGTCCCCCTATGCCATTGACCCAAAAGTAACACTTTTGTCTCCCCCCAAAAAAAAATTGTTTGTGGGCCAACTGTGGCCCATATTTTCAGTCTTAGTTGAGTCTTGAGTAAATTTGGCTCTATACATCTTTCATTATGTATTGTTTCTTTGACTTAAAACAACTTGTTTCAGATTGCAAGACATAATGTGACATGCATTAATAAAGAGGTGCGGATGTTTAAATACCCCTATTTCCAAATAAAATAGCTCAAGTTATTATGTCAACCCCATTTTTGAAAATATGGCCCCTACTTTTTCCAAGGCCTTGGTCAGGATAACCCCACTAACTACACATCTAGATTGAACACTACAGTATCAAAAATAAATTGTGTATCACTTACCTTAACCACAGCAATAACCTTCTGTGAATTTAAAATCAGCATATCTGGTTCTGATAAAACATTTACAGATTTTATCATCATGTGTTTAGCTGGGATAGCTGGTTTTGTGCTGAAATAATCAAAACAAGTTATAACTGAACTAGGATGTTATTTCAAAAGTGTTCTCCAAAAGAAGCCTAAATTGGGAAATCTACCGGTATGTGCATCTATGTGAGTTGAGAGTTGAGTAATGGTGTTTTAACACCCCAGTTCAGAATATTTCATTAAAAATAAGATGCTGCCAGCTTTAGCATAAAGGTACCAAACTTTTGTCTGTTTGTTTGCGCTGATGGCATTATACAGCAGGGGTCTTTATCGTGCAATGCATTCTATGACACAAAATCTTGGTTTTTTTTAAGTTTTCATCCGAAAGAACTGTGACTTTCATTTCATAATGCCAAGTGCTTGGTGAAAGAACAGTCATTACCCATCACTTTCAAGTATTGTGTCAAACCCAGTCCAGGTTTTAACCCACAACCTCCCACTTACAGAGAGAGGATCAAAATGTGAATACTATATAGCAAATGGTTCATCTACTTCACCCAATGATTGTTCCTGTGAAGTTTCCAAAATATCTGTTAAATACATTTTGAGAAAAGTGCCAGACAAAATGTTGGAGGAATAAATGGAGTATGGTAAAAATTAAAGGGGAGGGGCCCGAGGGGGCATAATTCAATCAAGTATTTTGTTTTAAAATTTTATTTTCACAACAATACTTTCCAAGATTCAAACTGGCAAAAACTTATTATATCAATTTATATTTCTTTAGGTCTACGGACTACGGTACCATACTTTCCCTTTTCATATTTGAGAAAAAAAAACAGGTTGAAAATTGCAACCAGAAAGGCTATTTTGCATTTTTATTAATTATCTAAAGATGTATCTTCCGTTATAATAATGATAACCATCTTGGAAAGCACTGGAAGTTGATTTGTGCACACAGACAGACCAAACACAATATGACACCTGCAAAAGATTTTGTAATGGCATAAAAACCAAGTCAATGAAAATATTACATAGTTAACTTACTTGCAATACAATCCAAACATTCCAAGTAAGTGCTGAAACAATGTCAGGTACATCATATCTGTAATCGTTTCTCCTTTATTGTGCATTTCTGCCAGATAAACCAAATAACGTCCAAACATTTCTCCCATCACTTGAAACCTTCAAAGTAACAAAACTACCAATAAAAATTGAGGCTACCTTTTGCATGTTGGTTGGTCTAAATTCTTTCCAGTATATTAATTTGCATATTCTGTCTCCAAATGAGTCAAAATGGTGAAATGTGTTGGCCAATGTATGCTTTGCAAAGCTTAAAGCAAGATTGATTGATTGAATGGTGTTTTACGTCCCAGACAAGAATATTTTACTTATATCAAGACATTTTTAACTGCATGTGAAGTGGCAAAAATTTTTTATCTATGCAGTGAGCTCGGGGCAATGAGCAGGGAAGGTTCTTATATACTGGTATGTGACACCTGCCATGATATGGTGCTTGGCGAAAGAACAGTCACTATCCCAGCCTGGGTTCAAATCCATGACCTCCCACATATGAAACATGCACTCTACCAACTCAGCTAGTATTGTGGTGCTTTAAAGCAAATTATAAGATTAATTATATTAATTTCTTGTCTCACAATGACTTATGAACTTTTTGGCTTATTCATGATGAATGAAAAACAAAACCAAAAATGGTCGAGCTACATAGTACTATTTAAAAACAGTTACCCCAGATTTACCTAAAGTGTTACTTTATTTACAAACAATTGAATTGCCAATGAATAGAAATTGACAACATAATTGCTTCTTCCTTAGGTAGTGTTGTTATAAGTTAATCCTCTTATTTATGAATTTAATGGACAGATGAATTGTTAGTCAGAGAGTCAATTGACCAGTTGAATTATCAGTTAAATTATAAACTTGTTTGCTAAATTATTTTTGTAACTACATCTCAGATTGTGATTTTGATTTTTTTCACTGATGCTGCATACTGGTCTGCAAATACACTGTCACATGCACTTAATTAATAAGGGGGATGGGTATATGTGTTTTTTCTTATTGGGAAAGGTTAGTAGAATCATTTGAATACTGATATTCAAGTCCTGCAATCATCTCCACCCCTGGGGCCTATTAAAACTATGTTAAAAAAAATTGGTTAAAAATTTTGATGTTTATATATTTGGCATAGAACATGGAAATATTATCATAAAGCAACAGAAAGTCCTACAAAAGTACTTTAATCACACTATTGGCTATTGGACATCAATTTTTACTTTATTTAAAGTGGCGGATCTGGTTGTTTTCAGATACATTTAATTTCAGATACAACTTTATTTTCAGTTTCTAATCTGGGGTCAGTAATTCGAAGCCTGATTAATTTAATCATATTTGCAGATATATTGTGAACTCAATGTTGAAAATAAATAAAGATTCCACCAAACTAAAGAAAATAATAATAAAACTATTGATTCAATAATGATATTTTGATTTTATTTATATTTTTAATTTCTGCTAATCATTGATTAAACTAGTCAAGCTTTGAACAACTGGCTCCTGCTGTATTTTATCCCTCGGGTCAACTCAAAACATGTGCTCAGCAGTAGCAGGGGAAGGTCATGCTGATTTTTTTGTTACCGTACCAAATTGAATGAGGATGGTTTAGCAGTATTTATGTGTGCTAACACCAAACAACTGTTAAAACAGAGCATGCATGAATCATTGAATATGATGTATACCGGTATTCTACATTTTGTAAATCAAAAGTCACACATTCTTGACTGGGACTTGCAATTCATTTTGGTCACATTATTAAGTGGTTCAATTTATGAATACATATACATGTATAGCAAGTCACTAATGACAAATCAATTTCATTATTTATTTGTTGACAATACCATCTGAATAAATATAAGTGGGGTGATGAAATTATTAGTGCATTAAAGTGTAATACATACAGTGAAAAATCTCTATCATGTTTATAAAAAAGTGCTTTCCTTAAAATGAATTTTGTTGATTTTTCAAAAATAAAAGAATTACCTGAAACAACTAAGATTTGGGGAAACACATTTTGTACTGTGTACACCTGAATAGAATTCTTAAATGTTTTCTCCATCAATCTTGACCGACAATTTTAGTTTGCCTTATGTTCTCTTTACTTATTACATCACAATGTTTATTTATCACATTACAAGTGTGATACTCAAAATTTGGAAGTTGCCTAACATGAATAATTTGCAAATTTTAATAATAAAAATATAATTCACCAATAAAAAATCAGTGGTCAACAGAGTGCACAAGTCGAGTTGCAAGTTCATATTCTACATGACGTGCGATTCACATACCAAATATCAATTCAATATCTGCGAGCATTTTAAAAAGAAAACTCTCGAAAACTGCTATTTTTAAGCAGCCGGCATTTGGAAAAACTTTTGTAAATATAAACTAGTACTGAAGGTGTAATATCTATGTTTCCATTCCTGGTAGCCAAAATCGCCATTGGCTACTAATTTCTGAGGAATTCTTTCAAAAAGTAACCTATTTTAGCAAGTTTGTTGAAAAATACTTAAAAAAATACTATATTTTCACAAATTTTGGAAATTTGGCTACTAATTATTTTAAAGTTATAGAAACGTAGAATATATGCAAGTTAGTATTTTTTCTGTTTGTATCTTCGTTCCATAGTTCCTTGTTCCTTTTGTTATGATATTGGACATGTGTTTCATATTAGAATTTTAACAACCTATTCTTATCAGCATCTGAAGTTAACCTCCCATGAACTCTAAATATAAACATTAGATACTGTAACAGAAACTTATCAATCTTCTAATTATACTTGTCAACTCTGTCATGGTAAAGTTAACATTATATGTATTCTCATGCAGTCAGCTGTTTTGGTCACTTTACATAATGTACATAGTGTAGTTTAGACGTATATTAAACTAGCTTAGTTTTATATTGTCTTATATTATTATTCAATATAATAATATTACAACATGGTGTCAGAAGTAAACATTTAATTTACTGGGACAATGTCGACAATTTTGCCACCACCGGATAAACTGTGTCTTGAGGGAAATTTAAAGGAAAATTTCAGAAAATTCAAACAACGTTTCAATATATATTTATCAGCAACAGGACTTTCAGGAAAACAAGAAAATGTCAAAGCCAGTGCACTTTTACATATAATTGGCCCAGACGCTGTTGAAATTTATAATACATTTCAATGGGATGAGGCAGGTGATGAACTGAAAGTTGACAATATTCTTACAAAGTTTGAGGAATATTGTAGCCCAAGGAAAAACGTTGTGTTTGAGAGACATATTTTTAACACAAGAATTCAAGGTCCAAAGGAACCGATAGATGCCTTTGTTACAGATTTAAAAATTTTGGCAAAATCATGTGAATTTGACAATCTTCATGATTCCTTAATTCGTGATAGGATTGTTTGCGGTGTTCACAGTGACACTGTCAGAGGGAGACTATTGCGGGAAAATGACTTAAATCTGCAAAGAGCTATTGATATATGCAGAGCTGCTGAAACTTCATCTTCACAGTTAAAGTCAATAGCAGGCACGTCAGAGGCATCAGTGAGTTTTGTTAAAAAAGGAAAAGGTGGTAAGGCAAAGAGATATGGAGTTGACAGACCAACAACGTCCCCTAGTGCACCATCAAAAGGTTTGCAGACACAATCTACGATTAACTGTAAAAAATGTGGACGTAAACATGAACCAAGAAACTGTCCGGCTTTTGGAAAAACATGCCATAACTGCAAAAAACAGAATCATTTTTCAAAAATGTGTAGAAATCCAAAACGCCAGCATGTAAATATGATAGACTCTGATGACAATGATAGTGTTATGGAGTATTTTGTAAATTCCATTGAAACAGAAATGAACAAAAACCAAGACTGGATGGTAACAGTAGGATGTGAAAATAAAACATTGAAACTGAAAATTGATACCGGAGCACAGTGTAATGTAATGTCAGAGAAAACCTATCATGCACTGTCAAATGAAAAGCTTAAAAAATCAAAAACAAGACTTATTTCTTATTCTGGACATAATATTTCTCCATTAGGCCAAGCAATCTTAGTTTTGTGTTACAAAGGAAAATTTCACCCAGTACAATTCCAAGTTGTTCAAGGAAATGCTGTACCAGTTATTGGATTAAAATCTAGTTTGAACTTAAATCTTGTTCAGAGAGTTTATACAGTTCAAAATGATAGAAGTGCTGAGGATATCATGAACGATTACTCAGATGTTTTTGAAGGTCTTGGATGTTTAGATGGAAAATACACTATCAGAACAGACGACTCTGTTCCACCGGTTGTTCATCCACCAAGGAAAATACCATTCACTCTTAAAAATAAAGTGAAAAATGAGCTTAAAAGAATGGAAGATTTAGGTGTGATTACCAAAGTTAATCAGCCAACGAATTGGGTCAATTCAATGGTGGTTGTGGAACGAAAGAACAAAGTACGGATATGTATAGATCCACGGGATCTAAACCGTTCGATAAAAAGGGAACATTATCCTATGAAAACGGTCGAGGAAGTCGCTTCAAAATTGGCAGGTGCTAAAATATTCAGTACCCTAGACGTTTCATCTGGATTTTGGGCTATTCAACTAGATGAAGACAGTTCACTTAAAACAACCTTTAACACTCCCTTTGGAAGATACAGGTACCTGAGACTACCATTTGGTATCTCATCTGCACCGAGGTATTCCAAAAAAGAGCTAGTGAGGTTTTTGAAAACATTGAAGGTTGTGAGGTGATAATCGATGACATTTTAATATGGGGTAAGGATGAAAAAGAGCATAATGCCAGGTTAGAAGAAGTGCTTAATAGAGCAAAAGAAGTCAATTTTAGGCTAAACAAAGAAAAATGCAAAATTGGATGTGAAGAAGTAAAGTATATTGGACATATACTAGGACAAAATGGGCTGAAAACGGATCCAAGTAAAGTTGCAGCTATTACATCCATGCCAGAACCACAAAATAAAAAGGAACTACAAAGATTTCTTGGACTGGTAAATTATGTTGCAAAATTCATACCGAATATGTCTACAATAAGCAAGCCGTTACGAGAACTACTTGAAAAGAATGTTCATTGGCATTGGAATGAACAACATGTGGAGGCTCACAAAGCATTAATTAAAGCATTGTCACAAGCACCGGTTCTCAAATATTTTGATCCAAACAAAGATGTCACTCTTTCTGTAGATGCGTCATCTGAAGGACTAGGAGCATGTCTTATACAGGAAGGACAGCCAGTTGCATATGCCTCTAGATCACTTAATAAAGCTGAAAGGAATTATGCCCAAATTGAAAAGGAAACATTGGCAGTTGTATTTGGATGCACAAAATTCCATCAGTATGTATACGGCAAAAGTTTACATGTTGAAAGTGATCACAAACCGCTAGAGAGTTTATTTCGCAAAACGTTAACATCAGCACCACCTAGAATTCAAAGGATGATGTTAAAATTGCAAGTTTACAGTTTAAATGTGCAATATAAGCCGGGAAAAGAGCTTTATGTTGCAGATACATTGAGCAGAGCAACAACAGAACCAGCTGTTGATGAAAAGGATAAATTTGTAGTTCATGTTATTTCAAATGAACCAACTACTGATCGTAAACTTGTTGTATTCAAAGAGGAATCTGAAAATGATCCAGAAATGACTGCATTGAAACAAACAATTTTATCTGGTTGGCCTAATACAAAAACTGAATGTAATGCAATACTTCATGATTATTGGAATTTTCGTGAGGAACTTACTGTGGTTGATAACTTAGTGCTTAAAAACACACGTCTTGTTGTTCCAAAATCACTAAGAAAGGAAATGTTAGAAACATTACATTATGGTCACGGAGGAATTGAAAAATGCAGACTACGTGCAAGAGATGCAATGTATTGGCCTGGTATAAATAATGATATTGCTGAATTGGTTTCAAAATGTCCAATCTGTTGTGACTACCGTAATCGTCAACAAAATGAACCACTTATTCCACATGAAATACCTGAAAGGCCATGGCAGAAAGTTGGTATGGACTTATTTGAATTAGAGGGACATAATTATATTTTAATGGTTGATTATTATTCCAAATTCTTTGAATTATCACGTCTTACAAGTGCTAAAAGCGCATTTGTTATTGACATGATCAAACCACACTTTGCAAGACATGGAATTCCTGAAATTTGCATCAGTGACAATGGTCCACAATTCGCCAGCAATGAATTTGCCAAATTTGCAAAACAATATGGATTCAAGCACATAACAACTTCGCCAAGATATCCAAAGTCAAACGGAATGGTTGAAAGAACGGTTCAAACAGTAAAATTGTTGCTAAAGAAAGCAAAACAGGACCACAGAGATCCTTACATTGCTATGTTGGAATACCGCAACACTCCAATAAATGGTTTAGGGACACCAACACAACTATTGATGGGAAGAAGAACACATGGAATTCTACCAATATCACCAACTTTATTAGATCCCTGTTTTCCATCAGTAAAACAAGAACTAAAACAAAAACAATCAAAACAAGAACAAAATTACAATAGGACAGCAAAAGCATTACCTGAACTAGTACCGGGAGATACTGTCAGAATCCAGACAGAAGGAAAACCTTCAAAACCAGGGATAGTTATAGACAAAGCTGACACACCAAGGTCATATATTGTCAAATCTGAAGAAGGAGAATACAGGAGGAATAGAGGTGACTTATTAAAAACTGAAGCTTGTCACAGTGAAAAACCTAAAATTAATGTGGATATTAATACGGAAATAGATACAAGTCCTGTGAAACCTGATACTGCTAATTCAAATGGATCTTACCAGACAAGAAGTGGTAGAACTGTAAAACAACCTAAACGTTATGATGAGTGATTGTGAAATCAAGGGTTGATGGTAAAGATCTAACCCCAACGGTAGGCTAAGTGCTAGTAACCTCTGACCTCAATGAATGTATATAAATTGTATAATTCTTTGTGTATTCAATATATAACTTGTATTAAAAAAACTGCTAAATTAGTTAATTTCTATGTTAAACTAATTTATGAATAGTTTTGGCCTTAACTCATTTGGACTATTTAATTATTAAAATTCTTTTAAATCTGTTAGATTTATCTTAAGAGGAAGGTGTTATGATATTGGACATGTGTTTCATATTAGAATTTTAACAACCTATTCTTATCAGCATCTGAAGTTAACCTCCCATGAACTCTAAATATAAACATTAGATACTGTAACAGAAACTTATCAATCTTCTAATTATACTTGTCAACTCTGTCATGGTAAAGTTAACATTATATGTATTCTCATGCAGTCAGCTGTTCTTGGTCACTTTACATAATGTACATAGTGTAGTTTAGACGTATATTAAACTAGCTTAGTTTTATATTGTCTTATATTATTATTCAATATAATAATATTACAACACCTTTCACACAATTTTGATTACACATGTGGTGGGTGTAGCTAGCTAAACAGTAGATGCTTACCCTTCCCGAGCACCCAGCCTCACTTACCTGGTGGAAGTTCATGTGTTTAACCTAACTTGTCAGCTTCAAAGTTTTTACTTTGCTTTTAGATTGTGATTCAGACATGGATTAGTATGTTTGTTTTTGATTTATTTACATACTAGCATACATGGGTAACTTTTATTTCCATTGGGTATTAAATCACATAAGTTCACATTTTCCTGTAAAATCAACATTATTGCTGGAATTTGCAATCTTTTCTAAAACATTCAGCATAAATGATCACGTAGTAAAGCGACTAATCCCATACTAGTTACAACAAAAAATTCCCTCCCAGTAATCAAACTCCATTTAGTCACCTGTTTGTAAACCAAGCACTCTACCGTTTGGCCTAAAAGGTACCCCATAGGTGAGACAGTGGTTACATCTCTTAACTGTACATACATCTAGTACGAACTATACCATTTAGCTACATATTGCCTACTATAGCTATTTTTTGCTACAATACGGTCAATACCAAATAAGCTTTTCAAATACCTGTACTTCTTCTTAAAATTACTACCTTTCAGTGAAAAATGTGTCCGATTTTTCCATTGGTGTACATGCCCATTGCAATCCTGGTATATAATCTACCGAAGTCAATTCAAGTCTGAGAGTATCTAGGTCTTTTTGAAATAGATCACTGATGCATGTGTATTTTCTCAAATTTTTCCAACCTCTTGATGGGTGGTTAGAAATAAACTGCTTGAACCTTTGTGCATTGTTTGGTTCTAAATCTGATTCTTTAAAAACTGTCCTAAGAATATTATCTGGAGTTAACTCTGAGCAAAGTTTAAGTGCAATTCCTAAAGCATTCAAGTGACCACCTGTCCAGTCTGACGTTCGACATGGAAAAGTTGGATTTGAAATTGAATTTGATAACCGATCTCTGCTCGACAAAGCCGTTCTTTCGGACTCTGCGTTGTCAATTCCATCACTATTGACCTGACAATCCGAACCAGAAGCACTTGGCCTAGAATTCTGTCTATCTCTGTCTTTTCTTTTAGTTTTAGAACTTGTTGAAGAAACACATGCCTCCTTGTCAGCCATTAATGTTTTGTCGGTCTGCCTAAATCATGTCAAGGGAGGATTTCATGCCAAGGTAGACGCCAAGGGAAATGAAATGCGCCAAGGAAGTTTGTGTGCAAGCTAGAAACTTATTTTTTTGTATACTGAATTATTAATGAATAAAGTATATTTTCTGAAAAAATGGAAATAATTTTTCGGTAAAAAGCCGAGTTATTCCAACTTTGACATTGTCCGTGTAAATTCTGTGACGAAAGAGAGGTAACTCTAGTTTCTCTACATACATGTATATAGTCGAACTGGTTTAACAATGGAATGTCATTGTTCAATTAATAATTATTATTATTACTATAATTATTATTATTAATCTTATTAATATTATTATTAAATAATAAAAATCATGATGTTGTTTCTTTGTTGTCTTCTAATAATGACCATTATTATTAACTTTTGCAATTAAAAGAAGAGAATGTGTTATTGTATTTACATTTTTTATCAGTAGTCAGGTAGTTTTCAGTGTATGTAATATTGAAAATATATTTCTAATTTTATTAAATTATCATTATATCCTATTTTTAGCCTATTACATTTACAATTTTTACTGATTGGACCCTAAAAATGGGGATCATTAAGGCTATTAAACTCTATCGTCATATTTTCATAAAAAAATTATTATATAATTAATTGTAAAATAAATTTATTGAAAAATAAATTATATTTATTTCGCCAAAAAATGAGTATTTCGTAACATATTTAAACAGGAAAATGGGACTCATAAGAGTTGGTATGGTTTCAGGCCGTGCGTGTGTATACCAAAGTTAATCCCATAATCTGATAATTGGCTAATTAACTGTAATTACCTGTGACGTCAGTACACCTGGTTAAGAAACAGGTGTTAATCCGATAATTGATGGTCAAAAGATTCTTTAAACCCAGTTATTGACCGGCATGTACACGGACTGTACTTATAACATCCCAGCAAGATAATTCACTTATATTTGTGTATTAATACACACATGAATTCTTATAACACCCCGTCAAGATAATTCACTTATCTACACATGAATTCTTATAACAACCCGCTCAAGATAATTCACTTAATTTATATAACACCCGGCCCCGGTTTCACAATCATTCCTTAGCTAAGATTTTCCTTAACTTAAATCTGGCAAAATTTCAAATTTTCATAATTTTTAAGGTGTTATTTTTAAGATCGCTTCAAGATTAAAACATTTGCATTTAGTTTTGACAAAAATATTCATCAATAGTTAAATTTAAGTTAAGGAAAATCTTAGCTAAGGAATGATTTTGAAACCGGCCAAGATAATTCAATTATATGAATGCAGTAATGAAATGTATAGCTGTGTATTGACCCATCTCTATCAAAAAGAAAATGACTGTATTACATTTAATAACTCATTAGGAAGATTTGAAACACTTATTTCAAAATTAAATCAAATAATATTATTAACACAACTGTTTGATTTCTTCTAAATGTGTTATTAAATAACAGCAGTCTTAAACCACATGAATAGCTCCTTTATTAGGAGGGATTTACCAAGAGCATGCTCCATTATAAGGAGGGATTTACCAATAACAGCACAGAATAACGGCCATATTGTAACCAGTCAACGGTGCAATAATAAATATTTAAATAATCAATTATTAATCAACAAAATGACTAATAGAATTCAGATTCAGTTTCTTATTCATTAATAATTCAGTATACAAAAAATAAGTTTCTAGCTTGCACACAAACTTCCTTGGCGCATTTCATTTCCCTTGGCGTCTACCTTGGCATGAATCCTCCTTGGCATGATTTAGGCAGACCCATGTTTTGTTGTTGTTGACCTGGAGTTCCAGCCTTGATGGGATAACCCTGCTTGAATATTTGCTCATGTTCGGTATTCTACCATAGATACGCATAGGTATACCTTCTTGAAGCTAATGTAAGCTCAGCACTCTAACCCAATTTAATGATTTTTTTTATACTTTCTATCCAGTTTAGCACCTGTAGTAAAACAGATAGGGAAAAAATCAATTTTTCTTCACCAAGTCTTAGTCAATGAAAAGTACAAGTTTAATCCAAGATTGAATGGTGTTTTATGTCCCAGTCAAGAATATTTTACTTATATCAAGACGTCACCAGCTATAGGTGAAGTAGCACAATTTTTTTACCTTTGCAGTGTGTTAGGGCAATATACAGAGAGGGTTTGGGGCAATGTGCAGGGAGGGTTCTTTAACATGCCACACCTGCCATGACATTAGGCATCAGTTTTTAAGGTCTCTTCCAAAGGACCCAGTGACTTTTATTTTTAAATGCAGAGTGCTTGGTGAAAGAACAGTCACTACCTATTTTCAAGTTTTGATCAGGACCAGGCCACAGTTTGAACTCACAACCTCCCATATTTCATGCCAACACTCAACGTTTGAGCTAACATAGTGGTTATTAACCTAAGTGCATGTGTTTTTGTCTGTGATGTACAAGTGCGCGCTCTGGGTGATTTAAATAGTCAGGGTCATTACTGCAGACAAGCATACCACTCGCCCAGTCACATTTAACGGACACCAGGTGAACCAGTCAATATTGTCCTCTTATTACAGAGTGCCAGGAATGAAACCAGTACCTCAAATTTTAAAGTCTTATGTATGACCTGCCTGTGGTTTGAACCCACATCTCCTGATTTCGTGGCAGCCACTTGTGCTAAGCCACCAAGGTGGTGCATGCAGTAGAGCATTGATAGATCTATCCATTGATGAAAGTATAAGCTGTGTAGCACTTATTGTAACAGACATGGACTTAATCATTTTTTCTTAATGAACAGACATTTATACATCAACACAAAACCACTATCTCTCTATCTCAATCCCCCTCACCACCACCACCACCACCACCACCACCAGTGACCACACACAACACTGTTAACATGGTTAATTCAATCTATCAATCAATTAATCCTAGGACAAGTTGGTTGGTTGGTTGAATGTTGCTTAACCTCACATCAGCAATTTTTCAGCTGTTCGCAACGAGAACTATTTTATTAATATCTATGGATTAATCTATGAACAATTTTTGTATGCATGTGAAGTGCGAGTGTGTTTTATGGTCTGCCTTGTACTAGCACACACTCGGGGTGACTTTAACATGCTAGCTCACTGAGTCAGTATGCCGCAGACAAGCGTAACTGCTCACCCAGAGCCACATTATACTGATACCAGGTGAACAAGTAAAGGCCAATGGCAAGGAAAATTCACTTTCTCACATGTGGTCTAAGCTGAACTCGAACTCCTAGGACAAGTGTCTTAACAAATAATACCCAAGTATTTATTTTCAGCAATTTTTATTATTTTAAATCCAACACAATGATGAATTCAACAAATACATAAATACAACTACAGTATATTTATTGCAATGTCCCAAACAAGTTATAGACAACAGCACTGACAATATTTTTACATCATCTGTGGGGTTAAAATGAAATCATCCATGGTTACAATGGCATCATCTGTGGTTAAATGACATCATTTGTGGTTAAAATGACATCACCTGTGGTTCAAATGACATCATGTGGTTCAAATGACATCATCTGTGGTTCAAAGGACATCATCTGTGGTTCAAATGACATCATCTGAGGTAAATCTGATTAAATATCCTAGACCCTGGGTAAATTGAACTTTGAGTAAATTAAAAACATGTCTAATGATGTTTGCCACTGTATCATGTGAAACCACCAAAAGATTGTGTGGACCAATTATTTCCAATGGATATGGAATCATATTGATTCACATATTCATATTTTTCCGTAAAAAAGAGAGTTATTGTGAGAATTTGCAACATAAACATCTTTTAAAATTTCCTTCACAAATTTTAAGGGGTGTTGATCACGTGGAACAGCAGCCAACTTTTTTCAAAGAGTAAATGTGTGCATTATTTATGTATTGCCCAGGAACTGTGATTCCTAATACTACCCATGTACTGGGTGAATCCTACTATATGAATGTTCCTAACGTAAGCGACATTTAAGAGTATTCTGAGTAGCAAAGGATGATAAGAATTAAAATACTTCTTCCTCTACAGAATTCAGGTCAAGTGGACAGGTCAATGTGGATTGCCTATACCATACAAACTGTTTGGTTAATGAACATGTCTTTATCTTAACAAAGTTAATCTGCAAATCATTAAGTGGTACACAAGTTAAGACAGGTTCTACTTATAGTCCATGTACAGTCAAACCTCTATAGAGGCAACCAAAAGGAACCAGTAAAGACAGCTTTTATAGGCAGGTGAGGCTTATACACATGTTCAAATAACATATTAAAGAGCAACTGGGATAAAAAAAAAAAGAGGTGACCTTAATGACAGGTTTGACTGTACTTAATCTCTAATGCATAAAGAAGATTTCAATATTAAATTGTCAGGTGCAGATCTTAGGATGTCAACAAATTGTCAAAACATGATACAGGTAATAGGGTTACAGTGACAAATTGCAATTTATTTAAAATTTACAAAACATTGCAGCACATTTTCTAATCTAAGACCTTATTTGTCTCTCAACTGAAAACTTACAACTTGATATAAAATATGTTCACATAAAATTTGCCTGATCAACATAATCCTTTTATGTAGAAATTGCAAGAAGAGGTAAACTGATAAAAAGTAGGTAATAAAAAATACAAATATTTAACAATTTAAAGCTTGGTAAGACTACTGTACAGCAAATTGAGATATTTTGCTGTGGTTTAATTTTTGGTGATTTTGAAACCATTAAAATTTTTGATCTCACAAAATTTTCCTGATCAACATAATCCTTTTATGTAAAAGTTTCAATGAGGTAAACTGATGAAAAGAACATGTAGGTAACAAAAATATAAACATTTATCATTTATACCTTGGTAAGATTACTGTTGAGATTTTTTTTGCTGTGGTTTAATTTTTGGTGATTTTGCGACCACTTAAATTTTTGATATCACAAAATTTTTGTTCAACTTTATTTCACACTGATTTCCTAGAGGTCATTTTCTAAGATTGACTCATATTTCTATGGGTATACCTGGTAAGGAATATTCACCCATTTAAAAAATATCTCGAATTTGGACTTTTTGTATGTTTAATTATTCAAGATCTCAAAAATTAAAAGTGCCAAAATAAACACATCAATTCTGCAAAACTTGCACAATACAAAAAATCCCAATAAATGGTATGAAAAAAATCTCTAAAATTGAGATTAAAACAGATCAATGTTAGCAAAACATAACTTAACATAAAGTCACTTTTAAACTTGTAAGAAATCCTTTTCAATCATGAATAATTATTAATTTCCTTTATAAAAACTAAGTTTTAATCAATGTGAAAAGTGAAGGAAATGTACAACATCAATAATCATAAATTTGAATAAAATTTTTCATTATTATAATACTATGAAAACATTTATTTCCATGGTGCCCAAATTCCTGATTCTAAAAGAAATTACCATTCTGCCGGGTGATAAATTCATGATTTGTGGTTACTTTTTATGTTAAGTTTGCAATACATTACATATTATATCAGTTTAAATTTTACAGCACTATACAGCCGTTTCAGAATACAATTCCTCATCAGTGGTGCTTGGACCAAATTATGAAACCACTATTGATATCAAGATGTTGAAAAGATACCCAAAGGAGAAAAATATATTTTACCAAATTTAGCTAAAGAAATACTTTGCATGAGGGAGTAAACCTTAGTTTTTGAGGAATATGTTTAGTTGACAAATAAGTTTGGAAGGCAGGGTAGGGTGTCCACAAAACAATAAAAAATTAGGGCACCACAAAAATTTATGATTTCTTAGTACACATAATTATTAATTACTCTTTAGCTCTTTATGTAAATTAATGTTCTAAACGTGAAATAATACACCTGTGTTCTTGTTTAAAAAACTTAATGTAACATAACACTAATAACACTAATCAACTTAACAACATGAAAACATAAAGAAGACAATACAAATGTAAATGATGTGTGTGTGGGGCTTTGTCCTGTTAATAAAATTTAACAACTATTGTAACATTTAATTACTTGATACACATCTGTATAATTCATAAACTAAATGTGTTTAAATCAAACAGAAACAATGGATCAGGTGACCCCACCCTCATTTTTACTCTTCGCAAATACAAATGTACATTACACTTTCATTACACAGAACATAAAAGTGTTGCATAATCCTCTTAATATGCTTGTATTATAAGCTGTAAACATGGATATTTTCATATGATGGAAATTTGGACTATTTTAGCAAATTGAAAAAAACAAAACTCCCCTCGTGAAAATAATGCCAAGTTTTGTTTCATATGCTACGAACCTCAAGAATGGGCAAAATCACAAGAATAAATAATCCTCTTGCAAAATGCCAACAATACGATTTTGCGAAAATTTACCCATGACTACATGATTACAAAATTCATATCTGAAATAAATAAAATGCAAAAACGGCTAGAACCACAATGACTACACTTAATATTAAAAGTTTCTTATGTCTGCTGATGAACGATTCTTCTTCTTCGACGTCATGTTGCCTTCGTTGACGACGTTTACGACCTTTCTTACGTTCAAACTCCTCTAATTCTGCTTGTTGTTTCTTTAATTCCTCTTCTTTCAGCTGTCTCTTCTTTTCATCCTCAGCCTAAGGAAGAGAGAAGAAGTTAGTGTTTAAAGAAACATTACCAATACTGTGCCTATTTCACTTTACTTAGGTACCAACACATCTTGAAATTTTAATGTAAATTCATTAAGATACATGTAATGTACAAGTGAATTTACATGTAAACTCCTAGCTTCTACTTTTTCAATAAATATACCATGAGATAGAGAATCAAATTTTCAATCTCAGCTCATTGTTTGTTTCCACTTGTATTTTATGTATTAAGAAATAATTTCCATGACTCCTCAGACCACTTTTGAATGCCATATGTATATCAAATAGCACTGGTGTTAAAAAATGCCATAGATGAAAAGGTCACAGTGAGACCTGATTGATCCTACTGACATTGGAGCCTCAGTTTACTTATGAAGCACATTGCCCATGAGTGCCTACATTTATGTTCAAATCTCACTCGGGACAGAAAGTGTGAAAAAGTTTGACCGGTTTCTTTCATCGTCTGAAAACTGACTGTCTCAATAAAAGTGAAAGCATCTTAACCAGGGTGTAAAACTCCATTACTCTATTCAACTCTTACTGATGTTGACAATCAACCTCATAATGGGGATATGACAAACCCCTTCTGTAATCTGTACAATTTATCTTGTAAGTACACACTACAGTAGCTCAGTTGGTAAAGTGATCACTTTGCAGGTGGGGCATCATGGGTTTACACCCCAAATGGGTCTGACCAAGACTTGAAAATAGGCAGAGACTGTTTTTTTGCCAAGCACTCAGCATTTATAAATGAAAATCAAAGAATCCTTCGAAAGAGACCTTAAAAACACATGCCATATGTCATGGCAGGTATGGCACGTTAAAGAATCTTCCCTGTATATTGCTCTGAGCATACTGCAAAGGTCAAAATGTCTGCCACTTTGCCTATAGCTAGTGCTGTCTGGATATAAGTGAAATATTCTTGACTGGAATGTAAAACCACATTCAATCAATCAATCTTGCTTTAAACTTTGCAAAGCATACCTTGGCCAACACATTTCACCATTTCAACTCATTTGGAAACAGAATGTACAAATAAATATAATGGAAAGAATTTAGACCAACTAACATATAAAGGATAGCCTAAATTTTGGAGACATAAAACTCCATTCAATCAATCAATTATAAAAAGACCTCTAAACTAACCTTCTTCTTTTTATCAAATTCCTGTTTACAGATCTCATCACATTCAAGTTTCTTTTGATTCTCAGAAACTTCCTTACAAATTGCATCTTTCTTTCTCCTACGACATTTACATCGTAAAGTGAGTTTCTTCTCACAGAATCCTGTATTAGGACATACTCCAGGATGACAAATAGCCCCACACTGATGTCCACATGGTAACTGTTAAAACAAGATACATGTAAAAGTTTAAATACAATTTTATGGCATTTATGTGGTAAAGTATTACATATACTTCTCTAAGCAAAGCAAGATATGCATACATTTTTGCCAAGGAGGTGTCTTGCATACATTGTTGCTTCAAGCTACTAAAACTCAGATAAGCACCGGACTGAGAAGCTTTTTATACTTGGGGGCTGACTTTAATTTTCAACTAATACAACAGAGATATCAGGTTTATAAAGTGTCCATTTCAAAGAGGTTTCAATATCTAATGATTTGATTTGTTTCAATCGTTTTATTGAATAGGAAAAATTTTGATCTGCCAGAAATTATTACAAATACATGTACCACAGTTGAAAAAAATGCAAAACATTATTTCAACCATCTATAAAGAAGAATTTCATATAAAGAAGACATTCATTTTAAAGACGAAATTTTAGTGAATTAGGATCTCCAGATCTGTTGGCAAAAAAAATTCCAAAACATGCAGGGGTTTAAAATTCCCTGGGTCTGAGGTCCAGGATCTATTGATTTTACATTGGGACCCCTAACGTTTAAACTGTAAAAGTAATTTTTAACCAATAAAACATTTCTATATAATACCATAATTGCACATGGTTCCTTTCAATGACTTTATGCGAGACCTGCCAAAAATAAAGGCAAAAGATCCTAAACCTTCCATTACAAACATAATTTTGAACCCCTAACAAAACTGTTACATCTTAACTAGGTATATTTAAAAATTTACAGAATACAATAAAACTTGGTTATAATGCCCCTCAATAACTTTGCCATCTTGCTCATTGTCAAAGACTTTAGAAGTTCCAAATTCTGTTTTCTTTTATATATTTAATAAATTCCTTTATAAGGCCAAAATCTAACTGAACAATCAATGGCAATGAATTGAAGATTCACTGTGCTCTCAATCAATTTGTACATGTATAAACTAGAATGCAGCTTACATTTTTCGGGCATTCACCTTTGCATGATTTAAGTGATGCTTGGAGGAGGGAGTCGGCCCCTGACCAGTTGGAACAGTTGACATGTTGTACAGCTAATTGACAATGACATCTCATTCTAATCATCTGCTGACATGGTGGACAGTCTCCGGGATGACATTTTAAGGTTGGACATGGGTGAGTACAACCCTCGGGTCTGGGTTTTAAACATGCCTCTTCACATTCTTCACAGTTCTCTCCAGACTACAACAAAACAAGGATTACCAATACATGTATATAAAAATATTAATGAGGTAATGAAAAGGATATAATCTTTTAATTCTTAACACTACAGTGTATCGTTACTCTATGACAATGTTTCACTGTACAACAGTAAAATTCAAGATACTGTTAACATGAAAATTTTAGTAGCAGTTTTATTTTAGAGCTTTTGGTGGTCTGACCTTTCAACTAAACAATGACATGCTTTTGGTGGTCTGACCTTTCAACTAAACAATGACATGCTTTTGGTGGTCTGACCTTTCAACTAAACAATGACATGCTTTTGGTGGTCTGACCTTTCAACTTAACAATGACATGCTTTTGGTGGTCTGACCTTTCAACTAAACAATGACATGCTTTTGGTGGTCTGACCTTTCAACTAAACAATGACATGCTTTTGGTGGTCTGACCTTTCAACTAAACAATGACATGCTTTTGGTGGCCTGACCTTTCAACTAAACAATGACTTGCTTTTGGTGGTCTGACCTTTCAACTAAACAATGACATGCTTTTAGTGGTCTGACCTTTCAACTAAACAATGACATGCTTTTGGTGGTGTGACCTTTCAACTTAACAATGACATGCTTTTGGTGGTCTGACCTTTCAACTAAACAATGATAACTGATACATGCATGTATAAATATGAGTGAAGTAAAAAAGGCACACAGTCAAACCTGTATATAAAGGCCACCCAAGGCAACCAGGGAAAAGTGGCCTTTATGGACAGGTGGCCTTTATATACAGGTTCAAATAATAAGAATGTAGAACAATTTGGATACAATACTACTGGCCTTTATAAGCAGGTGACCCTTATATAAAGGTGGTCTTTAAGGCAGGTTGGACTGTAGTTTATATTTTTGTAATTTTTAACACTGTATTCTTATTTTTAATACATTGTTTCATTGTACATCAATAGACATGAATTTAAGACATCAGTCAGTACAGGGAAACTTCCATAACTCACAGAAAATAGGACTTGATTCTGACATTGATTTGAGTGGTTTAATCTGAATCAACAACAATTAAAACCTATGGTACGAAATAATGACTTCCAATTATCCATGTTATGTGTAAAATCCATGTTCAAGTTCAGATCATAAAGTTTTTCAGTTCAATTGCTGGTTGATGGTGTTCTCCAGGTACTCCAGTTTCCTCCACCATTTAAGAAATGGTGTCACAATATGAGTAAAAGAATACTGACTGGGTTGAAAACCACATTATTCTACTAATTAAAAAACTTGAGTGGGATACGAACCTGGACAGTGAAATTTTATCAAGGATAAAGTGATTATTATTGTCTTAACTTACTTTTACATCATTTTCAGCTCCAACGACCTCATGACAATCCTTATTACATGTATGGTTACCACATGTCAGCTGTCTTTCACATTTACGTCCACAAGAATATGGCCGCAATTCTGCACAGGGAAAATGTCCGGTCTTGAATATATACAAATTCAAACAGGCACATGATTAGCATCTTGAATCATCATGAGTAATTCAAAATATGTAAAGACTTTTTCACAATTTTATTTGTTAATTATTTGAAATAATCATGACATACTGATCCGGAAATTTCTATTTACATTGGTTAATTTTCACATTATCATACGGCAGTCACTGCAAATGCTATAAATGAAATATTAAAAATGAAATACTTGCTAGAATTTAATTTAATTTTTTTAACATGAATATTTCCCAATTTAGAGTAAGTTAATTTCATTCAAACACAGCATTGATTATTTGACTATGAGATGTAGAAGTAAATTGCATGAGGAAAATGTTTCAGCATTTTACCCATGGGAAATCCAAAGCATTACATTGGCACAGAAATAAAACATGGGAACAGGCGCTAGTTGACTTATAACTGGTTAATAATCTTTGAACTTACCTCATGTTTGCCTAAGCACTGCATCGGCATGGGAACAGGACATGGTGGACATGGCTTCTTAACAATCTCTTCTCTAATCTGAGGTCTACCTTCCCAAGGACCAGCTCTCTGAACCTACAAATACAAAAATATAGAATGTTGAAACCATTCACAGTATTGTAATATGCACACCTCCAGGTCACAACCACACATACCAAATTCTGTTAAAATCCATATAATCAACTTAAATTTGAGATCACATCAAAATACTTACAGACAGATGGGCTGAAAACATCAGCAGTGGTCTTTCACCCCATTTCGGGAATGGGACTGGGGCACTTGCAATTGGGAAAAATAGGCAGCATTTTGACTCATTTTGGGAAAATTCAACGAGAGGCAAAAATATTACATTCAGACTTTCACTGGTCATAAAATATAATTAAATGCAAATTAGAATTCTATCTGTCTATCCTTCATGCATCTGAATTTATTCACAGCATGTTCTAGCTGTGTCTGTGAGAGACGAAGGTTTAGAAATCCAACTGGAAAACATACCATTTTGACGTAAACACAACATACAAAAAATTGGGAATATTACCATTATTCATTAAAAAAAACATGCTTTATTGCATTGGGAATGGGGCCCAATTTTGGCCCCAAATTTGCTTAAAAAACACCCTGACATGATAACATAATATACTCCACTTTTTCTAAAAGCAGGTGTATAGAAATGTACAATTCTGACCAAAAATAATTAACTTTGGAAAATTTCCAGTTTTTGAAAATTATATGATGCATATTTGAAATTAAACATACGTAAATTATGTAATACAAATAGCTGTATCAAAACACAAGTATTTTTCAATCTGTCCAGAAAATTTAATATACATATTGCTACTTGTACCACCACCAACAACACCAGTAAAACAACACATTTAAAGCATCTTGCCGTAACTTATTGGTAACAGTGAGATACAGCAATTATGGTCTGATAATTTGAACATGTTTTATTACAGAGGTAATGGAAATACATGCAATTAAACTGGAGAAATGGATTTTAACACCCCAATCAAGATTCTTTCGCAGCTGATTGAGGATGGCAGAAGAAACTGGAGAGCTCAGAAAAAAATCACCAACCTTTGGCAAGCAAACTGATAACTTGTCTCACACTTGGATCTTTTTTCAAAGGGATTCAAACCCAGGTGAGAGACGCTCCTTTCTGTAAATGCACACTTTAGATCACTTAGCCACTGAGACCTCATTTTGAATATATATGTATGTATAAATTCTACAACTTAATGTACATTGTCTTTAATCTTCATTCTGATTGCGGTATGACACATCTGACAGAATTGTATACAGTTTGATAACTTTACCTAAGTGAGCACATGCTTTAGACCACTTGCCCACCAAGGCCCTGATTCGAAGATACTGAGTATATGAATGAATACTACAACTTACATTATCCTTAATCTTCATTCTGATTGCAGTATGACACATCGTCTGACAGAAATGTACACAGTTTGGTATCTTTATCCCACATGGTAGACGGCACTGGGGACAATTCTCAAAATGACATCTATGTGGTATCTGAGTTGGATGGTGACAAATTGGTGGCAGTCTTTGAAAGAAACAAATAAAAACAAGTATTACATGTACATGAGTTTTTGTACAGTAAAATCTCAGCTCATTGTCACCATTTGTCCAGATAGATTTTGGCATTATAATGGGGTCAAGAAACTAGTTGAAGGTGACTTACATGTATAAAGAAAGTACAAAAAGAAATAGACTTTCGAACTTATGTGGCAATAAGCAAGACAGCAAAGTTAAATGGTAACATTATAACAATGTTTTACTGTAGTGCTGTAAACCATGAAAATTTAACAGAGGTTTTATTTTAGTGCTTTTTTGCTTTTAATTATTTGTGCTAACAAAAAATTGTGCTGACACTATACATTATAAATTACTGGTTCAGAATACATGTATATTTAAAAGGAGGGTACTATAAATACAACTTCATTGATTGTTCAAGGTAAGCAATAGTTTCCACAGTTTCTGATCAAATTACACTCAAACCTGACTATAAAAGCTACCTGAGGGAACCATTAAAAGTGGCCTTCATGGGTAGGTGGTCCTTATATAGAGGTGACCTTTAAGGTCGGTTTGACTGTACTTAGATTACTTAAATTTACAACAGATGTTCCTTACATTCTCAGATACAGTATACAGTAAGTTGATAGATAAGTGGAATAAAGATGACTAGAGTAATAGAGTTTACCAAGAATTTTTCACTTATATCGAGGTGACTAGTTCAGGGATGGTGGAGGAAACCAGAGTGCCCAGAGAAAATGAAAGACCTTCGTTGAGCGAGATGAAAAACTTTCTCACACTAGTAGGATCTGTCCCAATGCAAGTCGGATTCTAACTTAGGCACTGTGTAAGGGCATGCTTTATACCACTCGGAACACTAGAGCTCCTATTACTTGGATGGCATAAAACAATGTACTTACTTGCACGGATGGTTACATCTAGGTGGTTTTGTAATCTTCTCCCTCCCACAGGGAACAGTGATCTTTGTTATCTTACAGCTACACGTTATTGTAACCGTTACATTGCATGGATAACATGGACCTGTAAAATAACATCATCATATATTTATTACAGTGTTAAATTTATAAAGGGCACTTGCACTATTGGTCCCAGGAAATAATAATTTTGTCCCATCAAAAAATTCTGTGGGAAAACCGTGGCCCATCTTTTAAATCTTATAAGAGTTTTGAATAAATTCAATTCTACCTCTTACTCATTGATTAAATGATTTATTTATTTATTTATTTATTTTATTTGTAAGTTTTATAGCATTTTTACAAAAGTATAAGACAAAGACACCATTTACGCACAAATATACTCAACATTTATAACTCATTTATATTTCTTCTTACAATGATCCTTTGAAATAAAATACATCAAGCCATGTTATTGCATTGACCTGACTTTTGAAAACATGGCCTCTATTTTTTCAAGGCCTGGGCCAAGATGAACCCACCAACTATTTTCTGGATTAAACACTGTATTATCTGTAAAATATCAATACTCAGGCAGATCCACTAGCCCAGGGACCTTAGACTGGAGTGGAGTTTTACGTTCAAGTAAATATTCTTTCACTTATATCAAGGTGGTCAGTTCATGGATGGTGGAGGAAACCAGAGTGTCCAGAGAAAACATCTACCTTTGGCAAGTGAACCAACAAATTTTCTCACACCAGGGTCATCTGAATGGGATTTGAATTTTATATTTTTTGCATTCATGTAATTTAAGACACTAAGGTCTTTCCATTGGGTTAAGTTGGTGAAAACATTTGGTAAATGGTCCTGTGAACCTCCATTAGAGCTCAGGTTAGGATTCCTCTATCTCATAAAACAGATTTCTGCAGACTTTTATGACCTTGGTTAATAACTCAGTTAAGATTACCTTGGTGACACCCACTGGAACATTTATGGTTTTTACAGCTTAACAGTTTACCACACATCTGTTCACATGTCGGACAATTTCCATCACAGCACTGGTGAATAAAAATACAAATTTATTAAAACATCAATTTCTAGTAATAACATTTAGTAAACTGTTTTATACCTTATTGAAACTATCAGTTTTTAATATTTTAATTAATTTTTATTCTGGCTTGTGAAGCATGAAGTGATTTATTGTAAGTGCTGTGTATCACATGTTCTGGGTGATATCCAACAAAATTGTGTCTGAATTTAGAGGCAAAAATTGCTATTCCAAATCGGAGAAAATCTGAAATTGCTGAAATTTCCATATCAAGGTGTCTGAACACATAGAAAGACTATGGTACATACAGTTAAACCTCCTTATAATGACCCTCTGTAATTTGCCATCCCACTTATCCCTGATCTATTTTTTAGTCCAAATATCTGTTTCTTTTATGTTTTTCTTTAAAAGCATCCCTCAATTTATCTCCAAACCCATTATAATGCCAAAATTTGACTAAATAAATGGTTGATAAAGCAAGGTTTTACTGTATATTGATAAGAAATGCAAACCAGTTTCTTTATCATACAAAGATTTTAAGCCTAAAAGAGCGCAGAATAAGACAAATCCATAATGAATTCTAAACAAATTTATAGAAACCAAAATAAACCAAAAGAGTAAGAGAAATAGAGAGAATTATAGAATCAATATCAAACAGGGTAATAGGTAGATAGAGAGAATGCCTTACCTTTCTTTTACACTGATGTTTTCTACAATCTCTCATATTGTTACATTTTAAATCACAAAGATAATCTTTACAACATTGCACTTCTTTCTGTTTCTTTCCACATCTACATGTCTTTACAGCCATCTGTCTGCACTGTAATGAAGGAATAGGGTAAACTACTTCACATGGTCCATACCAGAGCAGAGGCAAGAAAATTGGCAAAGGAGTATAATCAAGAAATCTGTAAGCTACTGCTGACTTAATACTAGTACACCCTGCTTTTACAAACAAAATGTGAAATAGATGTCTGGCAGACTTAAAATCTGTTCTTGTGGCATGGGACCTCATACTGAACTCACATACAAACTTTTCAAGTATTGACCTTAAATGTTGAAAAATAAAGTAAGTAAGGAAACAGGAATAAGATGTCAGCAGACAGAGGTAAAACAGTATAACCCCTGTCCCCTTCTTCAAAGCAGAGGTATAATGAAAAGGGCTATATTTGACCTCAACAAGGGGTAGAAGAAGAGTGAAGTAATGGTTATTTCACTCCAGTTTAGATTCTCTGACTTATACTGAAGCAGTCAGATCCAAGATGGTAGAAGAAAACAGAGTGCCTGGAGAAAACCACCAACCGTTTGTCAAACAAATTGACGAACTATCTCACAGTAGAATCTATCCCAGCAGGGTTCAAACCTAGGCTGAGAGAGGTGCCGCGTGCTTTAGAGCTTTAGACCACTGCCAATGCCCCTTGGCTCCCAAAGGTGAGTAGTATCAAAATGAAATATGAACAAAAGTGTACAATATTATATGTCTTTCAATTAGATTTGTTTGAAAAACTGTTGTTTTCAAGTTGATTTTGGTGATGTGGCAGGGAATTATTTTTCTATTATTTAATAAGTTCAAAGCAAGTAAACATGAGTAACTTACTGTTCCACAAGGCCCAGTATGACAGCGTTGTAGACATGCATGTTTTCCACAATCTAACATCTTTCCACATGTATCACCACAAGTTGGAATATCCTCTGTACAGGGTAGGTTATAATCTATAAACAAGCAAATTCAGTGAATTAGGATCCCCCGCCAGGTTCTTTTTTCAGTCAAATTGCCATAACTCTAATTATAATTAGCAAACCCACTCAAGTTAACGATATGCACATCTTTCTATCAATGTTGATGCTTTGCACCAAGTTTCGGGAAATAGTGCTTCATAGTTTTGGAGAATTTGTGTAGACAAGAATTTCGGACATACGGAAGGACGGAAACTTGAATTTAATATCCCCATAATAATTCAATTTTTTGTCAAAACTCAAGTATCTATCTCACTTGAAGATAAATGATATGTACTTTGGTGAGATGAAATTGTAAACTAAGTAACAACTCATTTTGTTTCTAGTTGAAGCATTATCCAATCACATAACAAACGAAATCATTAAACCTTTTATTTATATTAATAATTTAAATCTATTGATCTTACAGGGCCTTTGTACTTTAAAATTAATGTAACAGATCTTGTACAAATTCCAGAATTTCCACTATGAAAAACATTCTCACATACATGATATACATATACCTGTTTTTCCACATGGACAGGTTCTAGTACCAGATCTAGGACAAGTTCTACAGTTCCCACTATGGCACACTTTCTCACAGACATGACTTACCTGTTTTTTCCACATGGACAGGTTCTAGTACCAGATCTAGGACAAGTTCTACAGTTCCCACTATGGCACACTTTCTCACAGACATGACTTACCTGTTTTTTCCACATGGACAGGTTTGTGTACCAGATCTAGGACAAGTTCCACAGTTTCCACTATGACAAACCTTCTCCGAACATAACTTACCTGTTTTTCCACATGGACAGGTTCTAGTACCAGATCTAGGACAAGTTCCACATTTCCCACTATGACAAACCTTCTCACAGACATAACTTACCTGTTTTTCCACATGGACAGGTTCTAGTACCAGATCTAGGACAAGTTCCACATTTCCCGCTATGCCAAACCTTCTCACAGACATGACTTACCTGTTTTTCCACATGGACAGGTTCTAGTACCAGATCTAGGACAAGTTCCACAGTTCCCACTATGGCACACTTTCTCACAGACATAACTTACCTGTTTTTCCACATGGACATGTTCTAGTACCAGATCTTGGACAAGTTCCACAGTTTCCACTATGGCAAACCTTCTCACAGACATGACTTACCTGTTTTTCCACATGGACAAGTTCGTGTACCAGATCTAGGACAAGTTCCACAGTTTCCACTATGACAAACCTTCTCACAGACATGACTTCTACAGCTCAGTTGTTTTCTACATGGCTGAAAAAAGTACATGAAATTCAAAAATAAGTCTAAAACCATAAATGTACATGAATTGCTCGTAAGTTACAGTTTATTGCTATGTTATCCCTTCTTGGCTTGACGTGTGTAACTTGGATAAGTATAGATAAAACTATTAAATTCTGTAAATGTGGCTATTTTCACATGGCCGGGAAATTGTCTTGTGAACAAAAGTTTCTTTTGTGCATATTATGTAACACAAGGGCATCACTTCAGGTGTTAACACCACTATGTTCAACATGTACATGTAAATTTCCCAAATCAGTAAATGTCTTTTCTACAGATATTCTCTTGTAATTGAAGACATGCACAGTGACTTTCAGTTATGACTAGGCTGAAGCAAAACTTTATTCAATTTAATTAGATTTTCTTTGAAAAATTTCCAAAATAAGCAGTCACAGACACAATGACTCGGACAGTAAGTAGAATTATACATGATCAAAATTATTAGTTACCTCATCACATTGCCACTTTGGACTAGCACAGGGTCTAACTGTCACCGCTTTACCACACTCACAAGGTTGATTACTCTTCTTAGAACATGGCTTACATTCATCTACATATACAAAGTACACTGGTCTTAACATAACAACAAAACTGATTTTAAGAGTTTATCTATGACAATTAATCCAAAACCGCTTCATGTACATGTACTGTTTCTTGTTTGTTTTATTTTTGGCAAAAACTCACAAGAGTAATAATACAGGGAAATAAAACGTTTCCTATTGTGAATGTAAATGTAATTCAAGTGGTTAAGTGCCTGCCTTCAGACTCAAAGCCCATCTCACCAATGTGTGTTTAATCCGATCAACCTCAAGTGAGAAAAGGGTTTTTCCTTGTAATAGGCCTTTAGTTGCTGGCTTGGTACCAGTTATGTTTATGTACAACAGTGTTGCACTTTGAAAATAGCCATACATGTAATTGCACATTATTGCATAGCAGATCAGAAACACTTGTACAAATTTGAGCATCAAATGAATGCGTTTCGGTTTATTTTTAAGATTGTCATTAATTGTTATCACAAGTAGCTGAAAAATTGCTGATGTGATGTAAAACAACATTAAACCAATGATTGTAAACAGAACACAGGGTTGTTTGTGAACCCTTGTAAATGTGAAAATTGGTAGTATTTTTTTTCAATTGTGAAAATCAACTTGGTGTTTGTGAAGGAAAACATAAAATTTGTAATTGTGCTTAAATATGGTCCAGTTAGAGCTGTGGAGCAAATCCAGAAACAAAATATTTACCTGAATGACAAGGGTCAGTACATTTATGTTGACCACAAGATAGTAACTGACCACAAGGCTGACCACATGACCATGCCTTAGCACTACATCTGCGCACCTGGGGTGGACATTTACCACAATGACAATTAACCCTCACAGTCTTTGGACAGGGTGGACAAGGCCCTGAAAAGCAAAGAAATGGGATACCATTTTAAAACAGCAAATAAATCATTTCTGAAAAGCAAAGAAACATGATAACATTTGGAACAGCAAATAAAACATTCTGAATTTAAATTATCAGGTAATATATTGATGATTATAAAAGACAAATTGTTGTACAAGTAAAAAGTCACATACATCTTGCCTCTGCTACTTTGTGAAGTAGAGTATTGGAGTGTTACATCCTCGTAAAGATTTCTCTTTTGTGTTGCAGAAGTTCCAAGATGCAGTGGAAAAAAAAGTACCTTAAGAAAACAGTCAACCTTCATCAAGCAAACATTTTCTCACACTAAGATTTGCCTGAAAAAAATTTGAGCCATGGCATAAGCTCTTTTGCACTGTAATCAGTTATGCTTTTGATTCTTATTTTATTTATAACTCATTTGATACACATTCTATTCTCTAAACACCTGCTAAAGAACTGTTGCGTTTGGTCATAAACAAGATTCATTAATACTGAATTAAATAAACATAATTTTACTAACCTGGATGACACAGTAACAGACAACGATGACCACACTGAGGTTTTAGTTCACGTTCACACTTCTGACCACAAGAGTGAGGTACAAGCCAAGGGTCAAATTTTGGGTCTTCCTCTTTCCCACAAAAACATAAATATCTTTTAGGGCACTCTGTTGACTTATACTCTGTTCTGCATTTAGGGCTGAAATATATTATTAAACATAGATAGCAGAAGTATAAAATTTTAAGTTACATCTACATGTATATAAACTCAGATTTTCAATTTGATATATTTTTTTAGAACAACATTCAATACTAAAATACTTTTATTTCTTAAAGAGTATCCCTGGCAAAACAAAATACAGTACATTCATTTACATTTTTGCCATTGAACTGTTGGTAAAGATGTTGTTGTTGAATGTTGCTTAACGTTGCATCAGCATTTTTTCAGCTATTATTGACGAAAACTACCAGTACTTTATTAATCTCTATGGATTAATCTATAAACAAGTTTGTGTATGCATGTGAAGTGCGAGTGTATTTTATGGTCTGCCTTTTTGTACCAGTCTGCACTCAAGGACTTTAAAATGCTAGTTACTGAGTCAGTACGCTGCAGACAAGCATACCACTCCCCCAGTCACTTTATACTGACAGCGGATGAACCAGTAAGGGCCAACGGCAAGGAAAATTCACTTTCCCACATGTGGTCTGAACGGGAGTCGAATTCACAGCGATGATAAACTCTGGATTTGTAGACTAACATCTTATCCATTAGGCAACCGCATCCTCTCAAACTGTTTTATTGCGAATAGCTGAAAAATTGCTGATGCGACGTTAAGCAACATTCAACCAACCTCTCAGACTGTTGGTAAAGATCATAAAAACATGGTTGCAATTTCAAAGGGGCACAACTCTGAGAAATTTGCAGTTACCTCACCTTCTTGTTAACATAATGTCATATACTGGTGATCATGTATACCCAGTTTAGTAAAAATGGTGTTGGCGGAGTAGGCCTGACAAATTATTATGGATGGATGGACAGACAGACAACTTATCATAATGCATCCCATTTCTAGTAATGAGCATATAAAATATGGTGTATAAAAACATTTATATGTTCAATAATTACCAATGCCATGGTATATCTTTGGTGACCACATTATCATCTCCTGACTTGTATATATGCTGATAAACACCCTCCTTCACCCATTTCTGTATACACTGTATGTGAAACATTGCACAACATCCTCCGCAATTCCATATCTACTCAAGACAATAATAATTAAAATTTATCAAAACATTAATATTATGATCAATTAGAAAAACAAGAAAATCATTTTATAGACTACCGGTATATCTCAAATTTTCCAAAAACATTCTACAAGAGAGTAGAGACTGACTAGAGTATTTTTTTAAGTCCCTGTCAAGACTCTTTTAACTGAAACGGGAGTGCAAAGAGAAGCTGAAAAAACCTCCTGGATTTACACGAGTGGGATTTGAACTGATTCAATAATCTTGACTGGTGTGTTACATTTGTGAGTTATGTTAAACATCCTACGAGGAAACCTACTATTTTACAAACAAATTTACATTATTTAAAGTGTATAAAAACTTGAAAGTTACCTCAAACACTAAACATGTCTTTTTTTTTCTTGAATACTGAAAATTATGAAAAATTTCAAATTTTTCTAAACAACCAGACAAGAAAATAAAACAATCACAAATATTAAAACATGAACCGAGAGGCATCTAGCCACGTGAAAACAAAAGAATGTCATGAAGACATGTGGCTATTCACAAAAATTGACATAAAAATTTCCAAATTTATAGTAATAGCTCATGACAACAATAATATGATGACTCACTGCATCTGTTTTCTTGATAGTTTCAATACAAATAAGACAAGCTGATGCCCCAGATCTGAATGAATGTAGAAGATATTCCTGTGCCTTGCTGACTTCACCAGAATCACCACTTTCTAGAAATACAAATGTAAATCAAATGTTAAACTACAGTAGGTGCAAATTGATGATACATCTTCTTAACAAATCCCAATATTCCCCAAACATTCCTTGAAACTACACATATAGGTTAAGAATATAGATGAAGTAACACCTGTACTGTCTCCTATCTCTCATTGCATCAAGACAATTATGACTGCAAATAATTCCAATCATAGTGTACCAGATGATCAATACTGCTTAATGATTGTGTCACAAATTCCAGGAATAATGTAGTTTTAGCTGAAAACATCAACTAATGTGTTTTATCATCCAATGGAAATAATTGTTCTACACAATCTATAGGGTATATAAACTGTATGCTAGCAAACCCCATTCACATAATTTTTACCTTGTGTTTGGATTTGAAAGAATCAGAGAGGAGTGGAGAAACGAGTTTTATGACAAAGTGAAGATTCATTCATCTCTAAGTTATATTTTTGTGTTCAGATCAAGCTTGGTTTAACAACCATGCACCTGGAGAAAACCATCAACCTTCAGCAAGCAAATTGACAAACTTTCTCACAATTGATTTTTTCTTAAAGTGGGATTTGAACCTAGACAGTGAGAGGCACTGTGCTCCATAAGCATGCACTTATAGGCCACCAAGGTCCCCTGACAGAAGCAGAAAAAAGCTACTTACCAAATGTTGTAGAATATGACTCAAACACTGAAGTAAGTATGTTGTCTCCGATGTCATCTTCATCCTCGGAGGAGTCCTGGTCAGGGTACTGATTTCTGCCATCTACTAAATGTTGCTGTATAGATCGCTGATGTTTATTACTTACTTCCTCAAACCTCTCTTCAGGTGATTTATTTGTAAGACCAGCTTTTGATTGATCTAGAAGTGGATTAATTGTAATAAGTCTTTAGGATAACCACAGGTCTCTCAAGTTTTTGTAAATATGGTCAGGGGCGTTGCAATTGTGAAAATAATCACCATAATGGCCAATATTGTAAAAAATAAATGTAAAAGAAAAACAAAAAATGCTGCATTTGAAGCTAAAATTACCAAATGTGTGAAAATTGACAGAGTGATTGTGAAAAAAAACCATTAAATTTTTAAAATTGCGAATGGGATATAATATCGGCCAAAAAAATGACTGAACCATTGATGACAATTCTAGGCTTCCGCAATTTAAAATCATTAGTAACCAAATTTCTTAAATTTGTGAAAATATAGTATACTATTTAGCACTGATCTATTAATAGTGTCATTTCAAACATCTACAGTCCTTAAAAATATTGATTATTTGTGATGGGTGTGGTCGGTAATCTGTCCCATACATCAACAAACCTAGTTCTTGATTCTTTGAGCTACATTGGAGTTAAAATTAATGTTTGATTACCAAACTTTTTTATATAATTTCCGTTTTAGGGAGATTTTCATTTGCTGGTATATCAATATTCAATTTGAGCGATTAAGCTTTTTTTAAGTAGTTGATACTTGATAAAAGCTTAACTGCGAAATTGTTGTAAGATTCAAGAGCAAAAACTGAATATTTAAATAATTGACTCCCCTTTCGAGAAATTATTTGTATACAAAAGTTTAAAAACATATTTTTGTATATATATCACTACTCCATTTACACACAATTTTCAACAAAGATACCTGTCAGTGGTTTGGAGTTTCTCTGTACATCATTAACAACAGAATTTCCAGTTCCTCTTCCTCCATTATAAGTTGACAGATTACCTGGTCCTTTGGTTTTATTGGCACTGCCAGGTGGCCCTTTAACGTCGTGACCTCTACCCCTTCCTCTACCTCTACCTTTAAGGTAGGCTGGTACATTTGACATGTTAAAGCTCTCTTACATCACTGTAAACTGAAGGCGGAGATAAGTGATTATTATGATTTTAAGTATTTATAATACATGTATTAATACCACTACTGTAGCTTAGTTGGTAAGTGCTCACTTCATATGTGGGAACTTCCCACTGGGAAGTCAAGGCTCAAACCCCAATCAGTGTCTGACCCAAGACTTAATAACAGGTAGCAAGTGTTCTTTCGCAAAGCAATCTGCATTTTGAAATAAAATTCAGTGTCTCTTCGAAAGAGACCTTAAAACTAATGCCACATGTTACAGCAGGCATGGCATGGGCACGTTAAAGAACCCTCCCTGCACATTGCCCCAAGCTCACTGCAAAGGTCAAAATTTCTGTCATATCAACTATTGCTTTTGATTTCATGATATGGGAGAAATATCATTGCAGAATGAAGCTTGATTATTTTAAGCTGGGGCCAGCTCACTTCAAAAAAGAAATTGTAAATTATGTAATAGTAATAAATAGCTGAAATTTGTAAAAAAAAAAAAATAAAAAAATTAGGGCTCAGACTGATTTTTGGGAGCCATGGGCCCTGTTGAACCCGATAATGTAATAAATTCCCGATAATGTTACATCAACTGATATTGTCATAAAAATCCACCGATATAGTAATAACAACCGATAATGTAACAAAATTTAACCGATAATGTAATAAATTTTCTAACCGATAATGTAATTGCAGTTAACCGATAATGTTAAAAAAAAATTTCTAACCGATAATGTAACATATGATGAATTTTTATGACAATATCGGTTGATGTAACATTATCGGGAGTTTATTACATTATCGGGTTCAACAGGCCCTGCTAATTTTAATTCCTAGTTCCTGATATTGACTGGAACGTAAAATCCCATTCAATAAATTCATGTATTTTTTAATACTATCAGGGTTTTTTATCATGTAGTTTATTAGTTTATTACTGTTACTGTTTTATTCTATATGTAAAACTTTACAAAAGGCAAAGTTGCAAGGTCCACTTCTCAGGTCTGGGATCTGCCCGAAACGGGGGATCGCCCGATCGGGGGACAATCAAAGGGAAGTAATTCTTGTGGGTGTACACGCGAGTACACAGAATAGTTCCGATGATTGCGAGTAATACTACCTTATGTAAACATCCGGTAGATCGTACATAGATACTCGCGGTTGTCAATAAAGCTTTGTAAATCCTATAGGCAACAGGTAATAATGACAGACATATCGGCATTGTTTTCCAATGATGACATGAAAGATTCAATAAAAGAAGAACTTTTTAATTAAATACAAATTGATTGCTAATTCAAATCTATAAATTTACTCAATTAAAAAAAAATTAATACATGTACACTATTTTATCTTGTTTTTTGATCAGAGGACAGCATTTATTTTGTCAGTTTTCTTCCTTTTATTTTTTGGTGTAAATGCTGAATAATTAGAAGAATTTTTGTTTTTAGTATAAACTGAGTTCGAAATTTTAAGCAAGTCACTACAAAGCCAATTTGATGATATATATAATCAATCGCAATAGTTAATACCGCTTTTGTTTATTATTATTATTTTTTAATTATTAGTAAATATGATTATTTTGTTTGAAATAAAGAACAGGAAACTAAATGACAAATCTTCTTCAGTTTAGAATAATAATGTTGGAACTAAAAGCAGGATATAGATTTACCCTACACTCCCGACATTCCGATATATAGCTACATATACACGGGTAAAAACTATAAAAAAAAATTGCCACTAAAAGCTTAGTTAGTATATTGTGGCATTGGATTGAGAATTGAATCATATACTATTTTAGCTACATATTTACAAGCTTTTCACCTGACTTTACAACAGAATACAAGTTCTGACACAACCTGGACATTTTATCCTGAACAATTACAAATTATTTCATGAAAGAATGTGTAGATTGGTCAAAATTCTTTAAAAAAACATTTTGGTATTTGATGGGGGGAGACGAAATTCAGACAGAAAATGAAAAAATATCTTCAAAGAGTTGGTTATCTCACATCTGAACTAGGTAAGAAACGGTCCTTTTAGCATTTCTATACCCGTAACTACGATGTATTTTTAACTGGAACATTTATAACCGGAAGTGCATTTTTAAGAGCTTATAACTTTTTTTCCGCACGACAGATTTTTTTTCCACACGACAGATTTTTAGAAATATAAGTTTACTGTAACTGTTCAAATTTTTAAGTCCCCCTACTTACAAATGAATCCCCGCGGTCGTTTTTTATAAAAGGTCATCGATTTTACTTGATTTTAAGCCCGTTTCTAGGCAAACAAATGAAATACGCATGCGCAATGTTATAGTCATAAAAACGCTTAGATGCTTTTTCCCCCGATCGGACGATTTCGATTTATCCCCTGTTTCGGGCGGATCCCAGACCTGCTTCTTCTTCCATTACAGGAGTAGACCTTATCAATCAATTGGTGTAAAAATACTCAAGCACATGGCAAGACAGCTAAAAATCCTACTTTTGAAATCATTTGCAAATGTGTTTCATGAAAGTTTTTTTTTAATTATTAATTAAAAATTAATTTGGTAGAGTAATGGTGTTTTACGTAAATGTCAAGATTATTTCACTTTATTGATGTGGTCATTTCTGGGATGGTGGAGGAAACTGGAGTATTCAAAGGAAACCACAGCGACAGGATGAAGTGTCATACAAATGCATAGTAATTTTGTAACATCGGCAGTATAAAGACAGAGTCAATCCTGATCTATATGTTGATCTTGGAAAAATATATAGACCTTCAAAGAGTCGGTGCTAGCCTTATGGTCAGTTTTCAATTTTCTTATGTCTTTCTTTGTAATATATAATTTTAAACGATTTCAGTGTTTAAATGTGTTTAGGAGAATGCAAATACTCAAATTCCAACACCTGAGTACATACAATAAGTTGCCATATTGTTGATCAATGAAACACTTGACACTTACGATTTACAACTCACCGACATGGGCGCTGACATTTGTGAAAAGGAATCATGGGATATTCTCTTCTCCATGGTTTAACTAAAATGTGACACTCAGTACTCCAAAATCGGCGACATACAATGCAACTTTAATCATATATGCTGAGATGTGTGTTTTTGTCAGCAATCAAAATAAAAAATTCCGAATATCATAATAATAGTTTTGGTTAAATTTGGTTTACTATAGAAATTGATAAAAATTGTCAGAAACTTATCTGGTAGATTGACTGCTGCTTCACATTTTCGTAAATACATTTATCCCCAAATCACTATAATTTTTGTTATATTATCAAGTAAAAATCATATATCATAGTTAATAAAAAAATTATTTTTATTTTCTTCTGAAATGTTAAGTCCTAACTAGTGTAAAATTGTTAATTTTTATATTGGAATTCCAAAAGCCTAAAGACAGAAAAGATAGGAAATGACAGGATTTTTAAAACATGGTAACAAACAGGGTCAGTGTAATATGATATCAATGTGCTCAATCTTAATTCTTTTTATTTTAAGACATTATAATTTAATTACAATTAATTGCATGAACAATATTTTTAAAGTTTGTTTTTATTGGCATAGGAATTTTTTTTACAATTGTACAATATAATCAAAAACAAACATACTTATCCATTTCCGAATCACAATCCAGAAGCAAAGTAAAAACTTTGGAACTGACAAGTTAGGTTAGACACGTGAACTTCCACCAGGGAAGTGAGGCCGGGTGCTCCGGAAGGGTAAGCACCTCCTGTTTAGCTAGCTACACCCGTCACGTGTGTAATCAAAATTGTGTGAAAGGAACATGGAACTATGAGACGTCAAATATATCCAAGGCAATCCTGGACACAGAGACATCAAACTTATCAACAATACTGTGATGACGGCCATAAAACTTTTTGAGAACTATACATGTGCCATATACTGATATATTATCGTGATCGATAGACAGCAATAATGGTTATACATCGTGATCAAACAATAAAACATCAGTGATTATGATTGAAAATGGGATCACTTGTGCGTTTACAAGAAGACACGTTTAAGAACTTAGAGAAAAAATACAAATATATTTAAGAAGTATTGTCAAGATTTCATTATATAGACTAGTTTTTGCATTCCCCGATTTTTGGTTGTAAAATATCATTTTCGTTGTAATCAGCTTATTCACAATATTCAAGGCCACATGTTATTAACACGCAATTATATTCGCACCACTATATATATCCTTATGGATATCCATAAATCTTTATGATCTCCAGTTTGATCAGAGATGTCCATTGTTCATCAAGGATGTCAGGCTCTCTGATGTTCATCTAATCGCACGATGGAATCTTTAATATGGCACAAAGTGTCCTTTGTTGCAAGTAACTAGAGACGCCTCTAAACACTCAGTGTACATTCGTGAAGAGTCAATGTTGATATTGACACATTATTTTACAAAGACAAAAATGAAATAGATGACCTTGATGGGGAGTCACTATTTCCACAAGATAATTCAACAATGACACGAAGACATAGTAAAAAAGAAAGGAAATACCATGTAAAACAAATAAGAGTAACAAATGTTCTAGCCAACGTGTAGCAAACTCTTGAAACAGAATGCCATCTAATGTTGTGAACAACACACCCTTAAACTGGACTGAACAATCACTGGAAGGTCATTAGCTGCCACGGTAAATTTAGCAAGTCTTTTATACAAAACTCGATGTCGATGCGAATTATAATTAGTTAATAATCTGAAAAATATATAGACCAGTATAGGTTTTAAAGACTTTTTATCTTTTTATTTACCTGGTTTCAGATATGGTCCCATTGTTAACGTATCTAGTACTAAGTTATGTTTCTGTTGTATTTGTACTTTCCTCCACTTCCTGGAGAACAGCAGATTAAAATCAATCTTCGTCATATTTTGAAAAAATGTGCACACTGATATTCAAGTTATAAAAAGCTTCAATATGAAAGGTCTTATATAAATATATTTATGATGTCTTTGAAACCCGTTCCCAACCCCCGAAAATCCCAGATCGAACAAGGAACACTACAGCTTAAGCGGATAAAATAAAATAACGTTTTGAGGACTTAAGAAAAAATAATATTGATAAATGTCATTTCGTTCGTTCGACGACAAGCTACTTTTCGGACAATGTCCCGGACTCCAATTAGTCGCAGTATAGTTGTGTCAGAGGGAATATTCCCGTTTCCGGTTTTGTCTGTCATTAGGTACACCATTTTGGAATTTTGGTAAAAGATGGCGACTGATGATTGAGGCTGTGTGGGGATACTGGACTGAATTTGTCGTTAAAGAAGACATATGAGACGTGTATATGGGTTTTAAATTGAATTCCCGTAAAGTTTTCGTATGAACCCAAACGAGAACACAGAAGAGACGAGCGGAAACACTGCCGCAGGGTACATAATTTACAGTCTATGTTGTTGGTATCTGATAAACAGCAAAACGAAAGTTGCTAGGTCATTCCCCAAAATAGACAAAATTTGGTTATCCCAAAACAAATATTCTTTAAAGTGGTGAATGAGGAAGATAATTAAGCTGTTAATAAACAATTATGTCGGTTATGTGAGCATCTAAAAGATTTGTTTATAAATTTGTACTTGTCAACAGGAAGTTCCCGAAAGAAATTGAGATTTCTTCTGAAGCAACAGAAATCTTTAGCATTATCTGAGTCACTCTTATGTGATAGCACATTAAACAAATGAATCACAGAAAACAAACAAGTCGTTTAAAAGAATTTATGGTATTGACACATGTTTTCGTTACTGCTGTTTTCACCAGAAATTTCAAGAATTCAACAAATCGCTAACAATTTTAAGTCATGGGGGTTTAGTTGGCTGATTAGTCTAACCTAAACCCAACTTTTTGTGGGTTATTCATAAATGTCTTTTGAACATTGCTGTAAATTATGTTGTGTTGCCACCTAATCAATGGGTTTCACTGCTGTACCACATGATGCCCCCTAATGTTTGTATGGAAGAAGTATTGCCATTGGATATGGAATTATATCACTTCTTTTTCTCCCTCACAAAATGATGTCGTTCTAGGAATTTGTTTTTCAAAACATCCCACACAAACATTAGGGGTTATTGATCAGGTATTAAATTCCATTGCATTCAATGTTTTGGATAACCTTTGCATGGCAAATTTACCATAAGAACATTTTTAAAGGAAAACATCTATTTAGGTGTTTAATGTCCAATAGAAACAAATGTAAGGCCAAATAAAAAAGGCGTGTTTCCTGTTTCAAAACTGACTCTATGTTAATAATGCCAACCACAATTTTATTTTTTCATCCAAAATCAAGTTTTTACCACTTGACGTTATGATGGAGTTGACATCAACAGAAATCTTTATAATGAGTTTCGGAGGAATATACCAACTATACATGATAAAACCTGGTCATGCTGGTTGTAAAAACTAAAGTCTATGTTGTGATTGCTTTATATATGTACCAATAATGTTAATTGTGCTAGGATTTCATGTATGTTTTACATAAGATTATTACTTTATTTTCCAGCAAAGATCCAGATTCTCTGTCAGTTTCCGTACCACAAAGTGGTGATACAATGTAAGTATGCTGCACAAGACAAGGCCTTCACATTTAGAAACTTAAATACTTGCTCTGTGATTGGTAATTTGTTAATGAAAACAGTCGGACCTCAGATAAAGCACTCCGACACCTGTCCTGATCGAGATGAAACAGCCCAGGGACGGTTGGAATTTTATTCAAACTTGGTCCAATACCAATTAGATTAATTGTCATACTTCATTCATGATTCTTGTTGTCAAAATAGAATGCTTCAATGAAAAATTACATAAATTTAAATTACTTGACATATTCCTTGTGTCAAATACACAACACTTGATTATTTGGACATAGCCATTAGTTCGAAAACAATTATCCTAGCCGTGGCAGTTAATAATTTCTTGGTTTTATTCAATCTTTATAAAGTTTATCATAAGGCTAAGCATTCTATATCCCACACATAATGAAATTACGATAAAATAGATACCGGATACTCACTATTTGTATTTGTAAAGTCTATTTCCATAAGTTCTGCCTTAGTTGTTGTGAGGTGTAAAGCTCAAACTAACAGAATACAGTGCCTTTCACTGCTTAGGTGTTAAGATATTGGCCTTCAAAATTCATATCATCTCACTGTTATGGATTTACTGATGTGATGTAAAGCAATATTCAACCAATCAATCAAAACTAATTCTGATTATCTTTTACATAATGTACATTTACAGGAAAAGAGCAGCAGCTAAACAGTTAATAGAGAAGTATTATTACCAGTTAACGGATGGCTGTGGAGATGCCAATTGTCAGAATGAATACTGTGTATCTAGTGGTGAGGCATTCACATTTAAAGACAAATCCAAAAATGAAATGGCTGTACAGGCAGTTCAGTTATTTAGGGGTAAAGCAAAACTCTGTGATACAAAACCAAGTAAAGTACCAAGAAGTGAAGATTCGGAAGAAGTCCAAACAGAATCGGAAAATACACCATCATCTTCAAAAACTCCAGACTCGGAATTAAAAAGTCAGAAACCATCAACCAGTCAACCAACATCATCAAAGACATCTTCTGTGTTATCAGGTCTGTCCCAGAACTTGTCTAGTAGACCATCTTCATCTGTAATGCCAGGTATTTACTTAAACTCTCTCTCTCTTTCTCTCTCCCTAAAAATTTCTGTCATGGCTGGAACTTGTAAATGTTGTAATAAGGAGTTGTAATGCATTATGTGTTTTCACTGCCTCAGTGGCTGAGTGTTCTAATGTGCCAGCTTATTGAACACAGGTCATCTCACCACCTAGGTTCAAATCATGCTCAGGACAGATCCTAGTGTTAGAAAGTTTGTCAGTTGCCTTGCTGAAGTTTGGTGGTTTTCTTTAGACACTCCAATTGTCTCCACCATTTATGAACTGACCGCCTCAATATTAATGAAAGAATCTTGGATAGGGCATGAAATATCATTACTCAACTTAACTACATATGTTCATTCCTTCAATTTTTATGTGGCTATGTTTCCATTCCTGGTAGCCAAAATCGCCATTGGCTACTCATTTTTTGTGAAATTTTTTGAAAAAGTAACCTATTTTAACAAATTTGTGAAAAATTACTGTAAAAAGTAATATATTTTCACAAATTTTGGAAATTTGGCTACTAATAATTTCAAAATTGTGGAAACAGAGATGTGGGTACTACACTGGGTAGATATAAATGTAAAGAGGGTCATGCGTTCTATGTTTTCTTTTGTATATGGTTAAAAATGTTTTTACATTACTGTTTTAGTCATTTTAATTTTAGAATTCTGTCTCTTGATTTTGTTTTCTTTACCTTTCAGTAAAAGAGAATGTGAAATTTTTAACAGAAGAAAAACTTTTGGAGCTCATCAAAGAATGTAAAGAAGAAGATAGTTGGTCAAAATTGATTCGCTTGATTGGATCGACATATAACAATCCAGACTCATTAGTGCTAAGTTTTCGTAGAAAAGACGATCCCACCTTACCCAAAGAATATCGTAGATCCATGGAAGAAGATTCAGACAAAGACAAAGATGATAGTGAAACTGTGAAATATCCCATTCAGGAAACGGCAAGCAATGAAGAGGCGGCAGGGGGAGATGATAATGTCTCTTTGGATATTCCATCTTTACTCCGTGCTTATGACGCACTCATGAAAATCCCAGATCTTCCGTTTCAGGGAGCATTAATAAATGCTTTAATGTATCTCTCAAAGACGGTCGACATGGACCTAAAGTTTCATAGACCTTTGGAACAAAATCCACATTATATCAATTTGTTTATTATTGTTATGGAAATGCCTCTTTTAGAATATCCAGAATTTATTGAAAGTGCTTATCCAGAGTTTTGTAAATCGGTCGGAAATCTTCCCCTTAAAGCTCAAGCAAAACTTGCCCGGGTATGGTCAAAATTTGGTGCTGACAGACTTGAAAGCATGGTACAATCTCTACATCAGTTAATAACTGTGAAGATTGTGAACAATGAAGGAAGGTGGGGACGTAGTTACAGTTTGAATGATGATGAAGGAATAGCCGGAGCAACACGTGTGATGAAAATTTTGTATTACGCTAGTATTTTTGGTGGCGAGAGAGACTCTGCTGAAAGGCTGGCAGAAGAAAAGGCCATTAATGAGCCAGAGGAAAGCTTACAAGAAATGTTCAATGTTCATTTACAGGGTGCCGTGGGTCATGAACCAAAGGAACTGAAACAACAGAAAGATGACCCTCTAGCTCAAGAATTAGGCATATCACCCATTGATTGCAGAAAACCTTTGGTTGATTACGAAGAGTTTGTCAACGAACTTCTCAATGAATATATAGAAATTGAAACTGATTTTAAATACAAGATAGAGAATGACAAGAAATTTTCATTCATGAATCATGGATTTATATTGACAACCTCATCCAAGCATACTTGTATGTATTTTGATAATCGAGTTAGGATGTTTAGTGAAAGGCGGACTTCTATTATACAGACATTAATGCATGGACTTCCTCCTGTACCGTTTCTACGGTTACGTGTACGTAGAGATCACCTCATAGATGATGCTTTAGTATCAGTAAGTATACATTGTATAGAGGGGTTAAAATTTTTTGAGACTGAGGTCCAAGACCTTTTGATTTTAGATTGGGACCCTTTATATTTATACTGTAAAAGTACAATGGACCTTTTTTTGCCAGGATAATTATACTTTTTCTATATGTAAACATAATTAGACATGGACCTTCCATTACAAAACAATTTTGTCCCCTGGTATATTGCATAAAAATCACCCTGTCGGTCTGTCTGTCTGTCAGTCCTTTCATTTGTTCACTTTAATTTTGCTGTATTTCCAAAGGTATTTATGATTAAGCATTCATACAAGGATATATATACAATGTACATGTATATACATCATAATAAGATGATGTACCAAATACAACCCGAGACCACAAACCACAGAGTTATGATGTTGTCTATTCAAATGCACTTTGACAAATCATTATAAAGATAGAATGACCAAGTGAACTATCATAATCAGTTTTTGACCCTTGTGTGCTTTGTGTTGTCAATTTAACATTTCATTCATAACACTCTCGAGGCCACAAGTTTTGTCCAATCTTCATCAAATTTGCCCATTGATATTCTGCGTTTGTTGAAGTTGGACTTGATGAAAGCTTTAAGACTGGATAAGATTTAATTTTTGTGACCAGTTTTCCCCATCTATACATTCAATGAAATTGTTAGTCACAAAAGACTGTTTAATTAAAAAACTAAAGAAATATTTTAATTTAGAAATTACAAGTATTGTAAAACCTGTCTGTAAGGGTCATTGAAGGACTGGTTGATAATGGCATTTGTTGATTTTGAATTTTTGTAGACAAGGTCAGTATTTCCAAAACCATTTTATAAATGTACATGTATTTACACTTAGACGTATGTGACCTATTCTGATACACATTTATATTTTTAGTTGGAGATGGTTGCCATGGATAATCCTCAGGACCTTAAGAAACAGTTGTTTGTGGAATTTGAAGGTGAACAAGGATTAGATGAAGGTGGTGTCTCCAAGGAATTCTTTCAACTTGTAATTGAGGAAATATTCAATCCTGATTTTGGTGAGCATCAAATTACATTTATTTATAAATGCAGAGTTTTAATGTTCTTTGCTAGGTGTATTTTTATTATATACACATTCTGGTTTGAAGAACATACTGTTCAACATTGATTTTGTGCAAGCAGTCAAAAGCAGTCACTATCATATTTGTAAGGTTGTTCACCTTACTTACATGTAGATTCAAGAGACTAAATTTAAAAAGAGATTGTTAATAAATTCTGAAACCAACAATTTTGGTAACATGCATTTCTGTTTATATATCAATGCAAGTGTATTTTATAATTTTGAACAGTGTATGAATGATAAAAAACTAATTAAGAATTGTGTGCAGATGATAAAGTGATATACATTATTTATTTAGCATTTGTAATCCAGTCAGTGCCCATGTCTGAATCTAAGGGAAGATAACTGATAAAGCATCTGAATAATTATGATAACTAGATGCCTTATTATTGTTTGCTAAAGTTCAATAGATGCTGGTACACAAAATGTTTGCAAAAGCACACTGAAAAGCGAAACAATGTTGTAAATTTATATAAATGCATATTCTAATTCTGATTTTGCTATATGGCTTCAGTTGAACTTTTTCAATGTTAAAAACTGTTCTGTCATTAAGTTATCAGCTTTGTGATAATTTTTCATTTCAGGAATGTTTACCTACAGTGAAGAGACAAGACAGTTTTGGTTTAATCCGACCTCATTTGAGAATGATGGACAGTTTACATTGATTGGAATCATGTTAGGACTAGCAATTTACAACAGCACTATTGTTGATGTTCATTTCCCAGCTGTTGTCTACAGAAAACTTCTAGGAAAGAAGGGAACATTTCAGGACCTTATTGATGTTGATCCAGTAAGTACAAAGAATAATGGCCAAGTGGTCTAAAGTGCAGGCTTACAGATCTCAGCATTTCTACAGAATTTCTGGTTTTCTTTTCAATCCCAGAATTGACCACCTTGATTAATCTTTACAGGAGTGTAAAACACTTACATCACTCTCCACACCAATAAGTACAAAAATGTGATTGGTGGCTTTGTGGGCCTTATTTAATATAACATGATTGGTGATTTTTCTCTGGATAATCCGACTCATTTCTTCCACAAGTCTTGACTCAGGTGTAAAACACCATTACCTGTACTCTACTTCACCATCTATGAAGCAAAGTTTGAAATATTTAGTCATTCAATAAAGTATTCAGTCATATAGGGTCTGTTCTAAAATCCCAAAACCAAATATGGACATGATTCTGTTTCAAGATTTCTAGACGTTTATTAATATACAATGGCTAGATGTAATGTTCTTAAGAAAAGAGATCATGAATTTCCAAATATCCTTGCGTTTAGGCCCTGGCTGCTGAAAATGTTAATGTTCTCTATAATTAATGTAATGGACTATTAAACTTCTGCATGAGATAGGGGATATATCCTCAAGTAAGCGTTAAGGCCCATGGGACTCTATATTGTATCCAGATATTGTAAATTCATGTCGGCCAAACTTCACATACCCTATTGTGACGACAAATTCACAGGTGAAGGTAAATCCTTTAAATGTGGCAGTATTCATCATACATGTATTTAATGAAGAAAAATTAGAATTAGAAAATGTTTTTATTTCAGACATTGGCCAGAAGTTTACAGAGTATCCTGGAGTACACAGAGGATGATATTGAGGAAGTGTTTGGTATGACATTTCAGATTGGCTACAAAGATGTTTTTGGTAGTAATCTTACCCATGACTTGAAGGAAAAGGGAGATGAAATTCCTGTCAACCAAGGAAACAAAAAGGTATTGTTCACCATCAAGAACATCAGGGATTCATCAAGGGCCTATTTAGGGCCAAAATTCGGCCCCATTCCCAATGAAAAAAACATTGTCTTTTTCCCAAAATCAGCTGAGAAAATTCCCAATTAGAAAATTGTGTTGTTTTTAAATGAAAACTAAAGTTAATTTTGTGAAACCCCCCAAATCGGCAAAATCAAGTAAAAAATTCTAGATTACTTTAAAACAACATCTGCAAAGGAAGATGAAGATACCGCTTCTATATCAATGGCTTCCGAGGTCATGAGTAAACCAACTTCTGACATGATGTCAAAGTTTTCCCAAAATGAGCAAAAAGTTGATAGTTTTTCCCAATTTTTAGTTTAGGGCCTTTTCTTAAAAGACCCTGATAAATTCCTGAACATTGATAGGAGATGGGCATATCATTAACTCGAGTTGGTTTCAATAGATTTATGGCCCTTTAAACATAAGTGCAAATCACAAAAAGATACTTTCTAGTGGGAGATCCTAATTCACTGAATTTGCTTTTATATTTCGATTGTGATAAATCTTGTATTTTGAACTGACAACAGTAGTTTACAAATGATGCACAACTCTATTTGAATTTATATTTTCAGCCCATTGTTTATATGCAGATATACAACAATTTCTAGAAAATTTATGTGAAAAATAATTAAATGTTTTTGTATTGTAGGAGTTTGTAGACATGTATTCTGACTTTTTGTTGAACAAATCCATTGAGAAACAGTTTAGGGCTTTCAAGAGAGGATTTCATATGGTAACCAACGAGAGTCCACTCCGAGTACTGTTTAGACCAGACGAAGTGGAGTTACTGATATGTGGCAGTAGTGTAAGTCTTATATGATTTCCATTCCTGGTAGCCAAAATCACCATTGACTACATGTATTAATTTCGGTGAAATAAAAAAGTAACATATTTTACCTGATTCGTGCAAAAATACATGTACTTCAGAAAGGACTATATTTTCACACATTTTTAAAGCATCAGCCATGCTGAATGCTTTATAGCGATCGTTGGATTTTTTCGTATTTAGCGCTGCTCTCATTTCACCTTGACAGCCAATCAAATCCTTCGTTTCGACTGAAATTACGGGAATTTCCATATACGGTATCCCAGGTATGTATAAACTCTAATCTGAGTGATTGGGTCTCCCGGAAAGTTACGAAAGCAATGTTTTCATCATGTACACATGTGCCGATCTGAAATGTATTCATACGCGTATTAGTCCGTTTTTGCTGGATATATATTTTAATTCTTCACTTTTGTATGATAATTTTAAGATAAAACCATAAAAATCCATTAAGTATACGCCCCTCGGAAAACCCAACAAAAATGACGATCTTGTCAGTTCGCGCCGTCGTTCTTCTTTTTGACCTACGGTGCTGTACATGTGGTTGTTTTACAGTCGCCGCCATATTGGATTTTTTTAATTTACGCAAAGTGACATCGATAAATAAACACAAAGTATGCTCATTAAACAGTTTTTAAGTTAAATAACTTTAAACATGGATCACATTTGATGATAAATTATATATATTTTTTAAAAATTGATTGTCAGTAATATTTCGTGTTTGGGATATCCCGACCTGGTTCATTAATATTCATCATAACGTCACGAGGATTTTCCCGCTTTCATTGGGTATTAAAATTCATTCCTGTCAGTTTGCCGGTAGCGAAATTATGCATAACAAAAAAGTAGAAATCAAAGATTATTCCCAAAAATGTGATACGAAACTGAAAAAAGAAGTGTATTTACAAGTTATTGGCTGTGTTGGTAAATCGTTTGTGACTCGTGAAGTTGTGTAGGATATCGATACCGTAGTTCGTATGCAAATTAGCCATGTGTTTGGGGGCATGGCATTTGGCACCCGATGCCCCTGCTCAAATGTATTCACATAGCGTAGTGACTGACCTTTTTAGTCCAGTACACCCTTGTCCCTTTTAAAATGATCATGACACCCTGTCCTTTTTAGTTATTAGTTTAATATAAAAACGACATGCTTTATTCTCGAATCTCTGCTACATACTTCCGATCTTCCGCACACACTCCACTTCTCACCATATGTCTCCGAAGACAGACAATTTCATCATCAATGTTCATTTAAATACCTTTTCCAGTTGTTTATTTTGAATCAACAAAATAAATCACAAGAAAGAACAACTTGAAATCAAAATCTAAACAAAACTGAACAAAAAACGATGTTTTAAAATTTTCAGATAAAATTTATTTACCTTGTTACAAGTCCTTATTAGATCGTTTTTACAGTGGATATCCGATTAAAGTTGTTGTCAGTAGTTTAATCCATGGTTTTTACAACCTTTAATTTCTTTTCATGAAGCCATATTACTTTATTTCACATAAAATGTGGCCACTGGACATGGAGGAAAACTGAAAACTGTTATTGTGCTTTCTTAAGTTCTTCCGATTTCTAGAGCACCGTTGGTGAAGTAGAACAAACTAAGGGCGGGGAAAATATGGTACCAATCTTGTGAACTCAACTCCTCTTACAGTTTTCAACCAAAAACCTTGAAACTTCACAGAATGTTTCTATATATATTGAGGATGTGCACCTGACTTTATGGAAATATTTCAAGATTTTTTCCCCATTTTTCAAGACTTTGAAACTTAGTCACTTTTTAGCAAGTATTTGAATGGGGGTACCTACTTTGTGAACTCAACTCCTCTTACAGATTTCAACCAAAAACCTTGACACTTCACAGAATGTTAATATATATATTGAGGATGTGACCTGACTTTATGGAAATATTTCAAGATTTTTTCCCCATTTTTCCAGACTTTAAAACTTTTTAGCAAGTATTAGAATGGGGGTACCTACTTTGTGAACTCAACTCCTCTTACAGTTTCTCTTAAATTCAAAGTAATTTTATTGTAACATTTTAGTTGTCTAAATAATAATCAATTAATTTTCAATTAATCATATTCAGAAATATTTCCCCCTTTTGTACACAATTCTTGTCAACAAACTTTTTTTGAAAGAGAAAGTTGCCTGGACAACTTCTGTAATTGGGAGGTACAGATTATTAGCTTATTGTGTCAGGATGGTTTATACCAATTCAGGCTTTTGAAGCTCACTTGGACAATTTATATATATTCAACAATAATTTTAAATACATTTAAATTATTTCTAAAACAAAGGTTTTATTTTTATTTTTATTTTTATTTTTTTTTCAAATTAATTGTGAATTTAATGAATAAAATTAATGACTTCAACAATGGTTAATCTGTCAATTGCAAGTCAAGGGAAATAGCTGGTCATGGTGAAAGTTTTTTTTGTGATGATGACACTGTCGATGATGATGTGGCATGATGATCTGGTGAAGATGATGACAATAATAATGATGATGATGACATTCAGTTCTGCTGCTGCCGATGATGATGATGATGTCACCATGATGATGATGATATGACATGAGGAGATATAATGATGATGATAATGATGTGACATGAGGAGATATGATGATGATGTCACCATGATGATGATGTGACACGAGGAGATATGATAATGATGTTGATGATGGTGATGACATGAGTTCTGTTGATGCCGATGATGATAATGATTATCGTGATGAAGAAGATGATAGTGATGGTGGTGATGAAAATAAGCTCTGCTGCTATGAATGATGATGGTGATGATGACGATGTGACTTGACGAACTATGATGATGATTATGATGGTGACATAAGTTCTGTTGCTACCGATGATGATGATGGTGGCAATGATGACATTCAGTACTGCTGAGCACTGCCGATAGTATGATGATGATGATGATGATGATGAAGATGGTGGTGATGATGGTGGTGATGACATTCAGTTCTGCTGCTGTCGATGATGATAATAATTCACGATGATGATGATGACAAAGCCAATGTCTTCATGCTGATGATGTGACATGATGATGATGATGATGATGATGACATTCAGTACTGCTGCTGCTGATAATGATGATGATTATGTGACACGAAGAGCTATGATGATGATGTGACCATATTAATGATGTAACATGAGGATTTCTGAAAATGATTAATATAATGGTTGTGGTGATTGTCATGGCATGGGTTCTACTGCTGCTGCTAATGACGACGATGATGATGATGATGATGATGATATCTTCATGTTGATGATCAAAATGTGATATGAGGAGTGATAATGATGATGATGGTGGTGATTACAGATCCAGTTTGGGTTTTCTTCCAGTCAACTGCGTTTTAGTGGAGTTATGCCCCTTTCACTTTGTGAATTTTATCAAAATGATGGTTTCTCTGGACTTTTTCCGTTACGCTTGAGATATTTCACTCAGATTTGGGGTGGGGTCTTTAGTAGCCTCTCTTGGTTTTTGAAAAATTGAAAATTTATATTCATGCGAATTACTTAGTTTACTCAATTGATAAACATTGGGTGGCATGTCCATTTTGACCATTGTAACATATTTATATGTTAGAACCTAACAACTTGCATAAAAAGCAGACTTGTTGTTAGAAGCTTCCCAATCACAGTATCTGTTATTTGCATGATTTTCATTTGTTACTGATTCATTAGACAAATCTCAGTTTCAAGTGCACATATTTTTTTTATCAAATTGCTCAGTTTAGCTGATGCTTCAGTACCTTCAGTACTTTGATTTAAATATAGCAACCAGTTCTACATGTGGATTGTTGAATTATTGTTTAACTTGCATGTCAATACATTTACAAGGTTTTAACTTACATGATAAAAAAAGAATCGGAAATAAGAATAGACTTTCTTTGTACCTAAGTTAAGTGTTGTTAACATTTAACAATAGAATAGGGGAAATTCATGTGTTATATGAATAACATATTCATTTACGAGGTCTTTATATACATGTGGCAAGAAAGAATAAGAAATAAATATAGACTTTTGTATGTATCTTTGGTTAAATGTTGTTGTTGACATATAACAATAGACTAGAGGATCTTCATGTCTCTTTTTGCAATGATTAAAATCTTTGTTTTTGTTTATAGTGTAATTTATTTTTCCTTTCTATTTCAGCATTTTGACTTTCATGATTTGGAAAATGCTACAGATTATGACGGAGGATTTACTGCAGATTCGCCTTCAGTTAGGTAAGTAAAGTGAAGTATTTAACAGGCAAATTCTTAATGCTGGATATTGGTCAGTATAAAACAACCATAGAAAATTACTTTGAATAAAAAATTCAATGTGATGGATGGGTCTACCACTTTTTGTGTTGAAGCAAAAAATGGGTCTGACCTATGAATAACAAATAGTCTAAAGTCAATTAGACTTTAAAATGAAAAACAGGTGCTTCGCCATGTCCAAGAAGTTGCTGAAATAAAACTCAATATATACAAGTTTTTTTGACCACTGCGGTAACTCGGTAGTGTGCTCTCTCTGTATGTGATTGGCTTGACATGCTTAAGGACATAACATGCATATTGTCTCAGCACACATGAAAGGTAAAAAAAAATTACTTCACTTATACCTGGTGATATCTCAATATAAGTGAAATATTCTTGACTGGCACATTTAACTTTATTATTCAATCAATCAATGAAACAATTTTCCACCAGTGTATCTACAACATTAGAATCATTTATATCTTATTTTGTTGTTTCTGTATTTGTTTTCAGGCACTTTTGGGAAGTTGTTCATGAATTCACAGATGAACAAAAAAGGCAGTTATTACAATTTACAACTGGTACTGACCGTGTACCTGTTGGTGGGCTTGCCAAACTCAAACTTACTATAGCCAGGAATGGTCCTGATTCAGAAAGGTAAGTACAAAATTACATATATACATGGTTTGTGTCTGATACTGTCATAAAATTTCACATAGAGAAATGAAATTCTTTTAATGATTTTTATTCGCGAATGATCTTGATCATTCTCGAATTTAGCTGTTACATGCAGATTTCTCAACCCGAATATTCTTCCATTACAGATAATCAACTCTCTCTCGTATGTAGGTTCAAAGTTGAAATAAAGGTAGATAACTCAAATTTTGAATGCGGGTTATGGACGTTTCGCCCCAATATTAATATTTTCCGCCCCAACTATATTCTCCACTTTATCATACCTTTCCAACCCTCCCGATCAGGGATTGAGATTAACGGGCGCCCAGTTTTTCGCTCTGGGCGATAAATGTATCATACACAGGTCGCCCAGGGCTGCCAGGTGGCGATTAGAATTTTCAGTTCGGTGAATTTGACATTCCGATCCGTTTACCGATTTCCTGTTTATATTTCTGACTGGCGACAATAATAGTAAAATTGAAAAATGGGTATCATATAGTTAACAAGTGTAAATGGACCGGTGTTCCGACCGGAATTCAAATACGGTGCCATTTCGTTTCCTTTTCTGATATTTATGTATAAAATGATACTTCCGGCTTTCTGCCATGTGGAAATTTTTAGGAGCATCGACTCCAAAGGCTAAACAAGGACCTGCGGAAAAACGAAAGTACTATCAAGAGTATGATAAGTCCAAACGCATCGGAGCATATAAAAAAGCCATGGGAAGATGGCAGGCCTTGGTTGTATGATACGCAGGACGGAATGAAGTGTGCCGATTGTGTAGAGTTCGACAGGAAAAAAATCTGTATTTACCGAGGGTTGCACTAGTTATAAACTTGACAGTGTAAATAAACATGACATTTCTGAATCTCACAAACAGGCCCAAGCCTTTAGTAATGCAAAACAAGTTCCTGCTAATAAATCAAAATCTGCCAAAATTATACAGTCATTGACATTGGCAGTACCTATAGATCAACATTTTCTGCAAAACCATTCGTCAATGTAATTGCAGATGTTGAATATCGAAAAGTAAAGCAAGGGATAGAATAATCCAAATGTATATGCCTGATATATTCAGATCAACCATCACTCTTGACAGTTCATTGTATGGCTCATCGAAAAGTTAAGCTCAATCCCTGCTGATGTGAGGAGTCTCCCCATATTAAGACAAAAATTTTGGAATTTTGTGCTATCATACTGCTTTTCCCGTTTTTCAAAGCATTCCGTGAAGTCATCCTTAAAAAATTATAAATTGATTAGAGTGAAATCTGGAATAGCGATCACTTTGTAGAGTGGTCATCTGTCAACTACATTTTTATCATGTACAGAACCTTTGTAGAGGGGTCACCTGTCGAACCCAGTCAGCGGGGATCCTAACGGCCACCCGATTGAAAAAATTGTTGTTTACAAGATTTACTAAAATTATGCTGGTCTCGGGAATAAAAAGTCTTCCAAAAATTATCGAATTCTTAAAACACAACTCTGGTGATATAAATAATAATAAAATAATAGTTAATTTTTTCAAGTTATTAATTTATTTAAAAAATATCCTCAATTATGACATGAAAGATATCAGAAGCTTATTAGCTCACCTGAGCCAAAGGCTCAGATGAACAATTGTCATCTATCTTCATCCGTCTTGTATAAACTTTTTAGCTCACCTGAGCCAAAGGCTCAGATGTGCAATTGCCATCTATCTTCGTCCGATGTGCGTCATGTATAAACTTTTCACATTTTTTATCAATTCCTCCAAAACTACAGAGCCAAATTGGATGATATTTGACAGTAATGGTCAAGTAAGGGGTTTTCAGATTTGCACAAATGCAAGGATTATGTCCCCTTGGGGCCCCATAAAGGGGAAATTTGTGAAAATCTTTAAAAATCATCTGCTCTGAACCTACAAGAGATATAACTTAGATATTTCATGTAAAACACTATGGGCACCTAGTTTTAGATTTGCACATATTGTAGCTTTAGGGGCCAAAATGAGATAATGGCAAGGTACTTGAGGGGGAAATTGCAAAATTAATGTATTTGTCAATATATTTGAAAACTATAAGCTTTTTGTATGGGCATCATCATCATGTGTATTGGAATACTGTAGGCATTTGCACAACGGTCATTTTGATATATGAATAGAGGTCATAAGTTCAAAGGTCAAGGTCATAGATGTAAACGAATACTGAAATGGTTAATTATCTCAAAAACTTTGAACTCTTTGTGTAGGCATGTATATTAGAATATTGTAGGCATTTGCCTTACGGTCATTTCCATATATGAACGAAGGTCATAGGTTCAAAGGTCAAGGTCATAGATGCAAACAAATACTGAAATGGTGAATTATCTCAAAAATGATAAACTTTCTCTATAGGCATGTATATCAGAATGTTATAGGCATTTACACAATGTTCATTTTGATATATGAATGTAGGTCATAGGTCTAATGGTCAAGGTTATAGATGCAAATGAATACTGAAATGATTAATTGTCTTAAAAACTATAAACTTTTTGTATAGGCATATATGTTAAAATATTGTAGGTATTGGCCTAACGATCATTTTGATATATGAATGAAGGACATGAGTTTAAAAGTCAAGGTCACTGATGCAAACAAATACTGACATGGTTAATTATCTCAAAAACTATAAACTTTTTGTATAGGCTTCTAAATTGTAGGTATTGACCTAATATTCATTGCGATATTTAGATTAAGGTCATGGGTTCAAATTTTTCTTTACCTTTTTAGTTGTTTATAAACAATATATTGTAGCTAGATTTCAGATATATTATATGTAGCACTCTTATGACTAGTTATGTTATAATACATTTGCAAAAAATCCTTACATATAATTGGCCCTTACTGCTGAAAATTTATTTGGACATTCTCTTTAATTAATGTCAATGACCATTGAACCTCTGCATGAGATATGTACTCAGCTGCATGTGAGCATTAAGGCTCATGGACCTCTTGTTTAATATTAGGGTCTCCATGACGATGGAAGTAACTTTGACCATCCTTGATGGTTCCATACATGCATTTATTCGGATTGAACTATTTCCTACATGAATCCTTAATATTGGTCCAATGTGTGAATATTAAAACAGCCCCATGCTCATAGTCTGCACATTGCACACTACATGAACCCGCTATGTTGTGTTGGGAGCAATGCAAGGTGAACATAACAACCTCCTTTCAGTTACCTGACAACTTCATATACCTGACACTACATTGATGAAGACACTGAACTCCCTGTCTTTCTAATCTTTCGCGAATTTTAGTACTTTCAGTACTTTGATTCATAATTGTACCAGTAAATAAGAGTTGCCAATCAAGTTAATAGAATTTGCCATCCTAATACAAGTCATGGTGATGTACGAGTGCTGAAATATGAACTAACCTCGGATTTACATGAGGCAAGACATAATGTTTGTGATTGATGTTAACACTTGCCCACTTTGAGCCTCAAACAGTTTTACTTCCTTGTGTAATATGACACTACAACACGTGATCCAAATCACCTTATGCCATTTTTGTTTACGTAGAAATTGGACCCAGAGTAAATATAAAACAAGCTATTTTAAAGCATCCATATTTACTAGTACATGTACTATGTTGATGTACATTTGAATCACTTTTATTTAGCTATCTAATTAATTATTCCAATTCCACTAAGAGTTTCTCCTTAAACATCCATACACCTCCATACTTTCTGAGTTTGTAATTCTTACCCAACCTTGCCATCATAGGGGGTTTTGATGGCCAAAGTTTGGTTTTCTCAGGACACTCCAGTTTCCTTCAGCATCACAAAACTGACTACTTAGAAAAGTAATAGGATCTTGACTGGGACTACAAAACACCATTACTCCACTCCACTACTTCCATCAAGGTTAAGAAGGGGACAGCCACACCTACAATAAGTAATTATTCTTATTTTTCAGACTACCAACAGCACACACTTGCTTCAATGTACTGTTATTGCCAGACTATTCCACAAAGGAGAAACTTCAAGAAAGATTATTAAAGGCTATCACATATTCCAAAGGTTTTGGAATGCTTTGATGTTGGTTATTATTTAGATATTTCAGCAAAAATCAACATGATTCTGCAGCCCTCGGAAAGATGAAATATTCAGATTGTTTTATTTTCTCAGATTTGTGTAATGGGTTTGAAGAAATGTTGTTTTTTTCATACAAGGATATGTTAAGATATCGAGCCAGTTAAAACGCCATCTTAATATTGGGTTTTGCAGTAGCTGTTTTCGTGGTCATGAAATGATATGAAACCAAATGTCAAGACACAGAACTTGATATTTGTATTTTAAATATAAAAACAATGTGTACTTTTATGTGCTTTCATTAAATAATAAAATTGACATTAAAATCTGAATAATTGTACAATATTTATGTCACTATTTTAAATAAAAACACAATCTGTACAATGTACATTCGTTTCATGTGCATTCATTAATTGACTAAATTGAAATGAAAATCTAAATATTTTACAATATTAATGTCATTCAATATGTATGTAATCTCTGTTGATTGATGTAGTAAATACAAAAGTCTTGTCTTTTTTAATATTGATCCATTGTAAAACTGATGGTTGATATTCTTTTGTTTCAGTAATACACAATGAAACCGGCTGAAACTTGAATCCTTGTAAATCTGGACATTTTATTTAAAATATTAGGCATTCTTGCTGAAACAAACTTTCTATTGGGAAAGAATTGAACATTTTGATTTTTGTGTTTTTGGAAATTTGGTCAGGCATTTGGCACTGTTAAATGAAATACTGTACATTTAAACCAATCAACTTTAATTGAATTTTACAAAATCTTAAAAACACATGCTGTAAGTGTAGATATATTAACGGCATACTGATTTTGGCTTATTTCACAGTCGCAAATTTTTCACGAAAATTTGTACTGCACATAAATAATAATTCTAGTTTTTTAATTCAGTTTCATAATTCTGCGAATATTACACCCCGCAAAAAGGTCATAAATTACAAAATGTGAAAATTTGAGCATGTAAAATTAAGTGCATTTACAGCAGATTAATCCGTGTTTACTTTTTAAGCATGGGTCGAAGGAATCAAGTTAAGGGTCTTATTTCATTGTGTATCAACTTATAACCTTTGTAAAATTATATATGAAAGTGTGTGGAAGTGTGATGAAATCTTATTACTATTTTATTACCAAATGAGTGTATACATGTAATACTGAAACTGTTTCAGGGTTTGAATGACGACATCATCCATATTGCTAATGATCTATATAGGCAAATAACATTGACCTGTCCACTTGACCTTTCATTTGTAAGTATTCATTATAGATCAGCTCATTTGTGTATTGGGAACATAAGTGATTATTTGGTCTACACTTGTACATGTACTTGTATATTATTTCAAACACTAATCCATTTGTAGAATTAATATCCAAGTGGTTAAGACAGTAATGAAAATATTAATTTAAAGTTAGGTGCTAAAGTTTTAAGTCTGTGCATCGTGTATTGTATTAACTGTGAAACCTAACACCACCCATGTATTGGATGGACCCTACCATATGAATATTCCTACTGAAGTTCAAGCAAACAGGTCGATTGTTGTTTGTCGATTCATTTGTATAACTTGCTCTTTATGTAATGTATATTTGGAAGAATATGAAGTGCTAAAATAGGCTGAATCTATCATTTAACATTAGAAACATTTATACATTATTTCCTTGATTATTCCATTGCAGATTTGTTTAAACCATATAATGGCCACACATTTTAATCAACTGGCATTCTTTCATCTTGGGTGACTCAATTACCATAGTGACTTGATCACCATGAAAAATAAAAATTGGATTGATTCTTATGCACTTGGGTTAATCAAAGTCTCACATTAACTTGGTATTTTGTTTTCTAATTTTGTATAAAACTTAAAAAATAATTTTTGTACGGCGTTTCACGATAGTGAACGCGTACTTTGCTATCGCTTTCTTCCAAGATATCGGGCTTCTTTGCTATGAAATTATAAGATATGAGTACACATGGAAAAAGTGCACCTGGTAAATGAGCGTGAAAGAAATATATCTGTTTTATCGTGAGATATGTATTCTGAGACGGGTAATGCATTTGGTTACATATGCACATTTGGAATAAATTTTCGGAATACATTTCGGAATCTAGTAAAATATTGCGACGGGATGCATCCAATAATTTCTGCAATTTGGCGAACTGATCTCGTGTTTACAATAAAAAGTAGTCCGAGAAGTTTACGTCCTACGATGTAAAATCATAACTTTTTTATGAAATAAACAGCAATGGCAGGTTGATTTAATTAATTCTTCATGAAATCTACGGTAATTTAAATTTATTTTGAAGGGTATGATAACATATTTTGATGTTGAGGCAATTGTGTCATATTTTAAAACTGCTTATCGATTAGATATCACTTTAGTGAAAGGGAGATAATCCGTACAGTGTTGTGTGCAAATGACCACAGTCATGTGGATTTTAAATACTTCACCATTAACATGAAACGGGAATACTGTGAGTGATAATCAGCAGTTTATTAAAACCCAGATTTAACAGCAAATGATCCAGTTACATACAACCGCTAGAATGTACCCCCTCATAGCTACGGTAGGGTCTGCAAAACTACTTTCTCTCTATCCGAAATGACAAAACGATCGGGTACGACTTTATTAAATTTTAATTACTGATTGTCTTTTTCATATATTTATGAAATTATTATTTTCTACCATTTAATTTAGCAATACATGGTTTGGTACATTATTTCTTTTTCAAAAAAACATCCGTCGGACTATGCATAGATTCTGTCTTGCCGCAACACCATTTTCCCAAATAGGCTGTACAACAGCACGGCAGTGCTATGTTTTAGTTTTACTTGAATGATAAGATCTAAAATTTGCTTGGAATTAAGATTTACTCACGAAAGATGACCTCCTTCAAAGAATTAAATTGTATTTTTGTTTAAATATTATGTATACATGTATGTTATACAACTTTGATAGGTTTGTTAACTTTTTCCAGTGTTTGAAAATCATAATAAAGTTGAAATGATATGATGTTTAAATAAAATGCCAGAATGAGTGTGCCAAATAAGTGAAATTTACATGTACTTGGTACTGTGAAATCATTAATTTTTTGTCGTCTCAAATTTGATTGTTTTTGTGGATGTTATCGACCATGAACTTAAATGTTAACAAAAAAGTACACATTATGATTTTACCTGAAAGAGTAGCGGTAATTACAAATTTACCAGCTTACAAATATATGTAGGAAATGTTTCTTAGAAACATGATTATTGAACACCACAATAATGATTTCACAATATTAGATGACCCTCTAGTATAATTTTAGATAATTGGGATTCTCCAGTGCATCAAGAATGCCCCATAATGTAAGTGCTAAACTATTGTTTCTGCAGGACCCAATTGAAAAGGTCACATGAAAAAGTATAATTTCAAATTGAAATCTTTAATATAATGTACCAGATATGTATCAAGAAAACTTATCCACACATATCAAGTGTTTTTGCCAGTAACCATCACTGAATCAAGACCCAATTCTCAAATATGTCTTGCCAATTCTATCATTGACTTTATTTCATCTCTCAAATCTCAAATGTTTCATGTTTAAGGTTTTACTTTCACTATTCAATAGTTTGTTTCAACAGCATAATACATGTATTTTAATAATAAATCATCAGTGATTACAAATCAGAACAGAAAAGTTTTGACATGTTCAATTTTTACTGTAAATCAGGAAATTTTAGTGTTGGTTAATTTTTGCGAGAATAGCCATTTCAAAATATTCTCACACTTGCATTTTAATGATATTGATTAGTGCAAATTGAAAGTGAATCATATAAAATAAAAAATCACAAAAATTATTTTCATGTCTTGTTACTTGCTAATTTCCACGAAAACTTTCAGGATTTAAAGTACATACCTTTTCATAAGTTATTAAGACTCTGACTTAAGATTAATTGTTAAGATTTTTGTTTCACATTAATTAATCAACAATAAGAAATGCTTTCACATATTAGCCAATCAACAATTAGAAATGCTTTCAAATTAACCAATCAACATTTAGAAAACATTACATGTTAACCAATCAACATTAAGCTTAAATTATATATTTATAGGCCTGTAAATACATGTTATATATTTATCTCTCTTTGTCCCTGTTTTATTTAATCATGGCTTCAAGCAGCAAGCCTTTATGTTCAGCTTTTTATTATGTAATATTAATGCTTGCAATAACTTATAAATTACTGGCTGGATTGACCTGGTCCCAGTTTTACAATGATTTTCTTAACAGAGATTTTCCTTAACTTAAATCTGGCAAATTTGAAATGTTAATAAATTTGTCAGTTTTCAAGATATTCACGAATGTAGGGTGTCATTTTAAAGATCTTTTTAAGCTTATGACATCTATATTCTAATTTATGGTAGTACTACAATATATTGCAAAAAGTTGCAAGATTTAAGTTGAGGAAAATCTTAGTTAAGGAATGACTGTTAAACCAGAGCCTGTTATTTAAATGTGTTAAGTATATTGTTAACCACTTTGTTTTGGCTCTTGCCTGTGTTATGTCCAGAAATGTGTACGTACAGTATTATTAGTGTCCAATAAAGATTACGTTAGTGGATTGAATATTGTTTTACAATTTTCAGTAATTTATGACAAGACACAATTTTTCCCAATAAAAGATTGGTCTTAACACTAACATTATATTGTCATGAGGCAGTAAGTTAGGCTGGATGTTTTAAGTTATAAATTATACCAGTTGTTTGAAGTTTGATCAGTTTAATTAATATATTTTCGTAAAAATTTAAATTTTGCATAATTTCAAATCAGTTTTGAAATTAATGTTGAAAATGAATATCATTAATCTAACGCACATTATTATAATACTATCAATTCAATGATGATATTTTGTATTTTGTGTTAATTATTGAATACACTAATCAAGCTTTAAACAACAAACTCTGGGTATTTTAGTGCTAGTGACGTACCAGTCTGTTTATGCAGATTTACTTTTAATCATTTTAATATGTTCTGCTTTATACAACACATTGTTATATATTGTATTCTGAATCGTCTATTTATTTATACTTCATGTCACTCATTACCCCCCACCAACTTACCATGGTTCAACTCCCATATTGTACATCATAGGTCGTTCTCAACCTGATGGCAAAGTATACAGTGAGTCTATTTTAATATTAGGGTAGTTGAAGCTAATAAAGCGAGAGTCGGAATGATTATACATATACCATGATACGCTACTAATACAAATGTACAAAAAAATGTACCTTTATAAATGTATGTTAATTAAACTTGTCAATGTTTATAAACACTCTGCCATCAGATCGTAGACGACCTATACCAGTCTGTAGGTTTCATTGTTTTAACAGTGCCAATTTGTAATTTCTTAAAATATAAAAAAACTGATTGTAATAAAGAACCTCTGTCACATGACTGCCATGATAAATCAGTATTTGAAAATGTGACCATACTGAAAGTAATGTTCCGTGTTGTAAAGGGTGAGGACAGGAGTTATTGTATCTGGGTAAAAAATAAAATTAAGTTATTTCGTATACTCCATATACTGGACATTATGCATGTATTTGAACATGTGATCCACCTGTCCAAAAAACAGCCAAAAATGTCATTCCCTGGCATACATTAGGTACTGATACAACAGACTCTAATTATAGAGGTTTTGACAGACATCACTTCTCAGGTTAGCATAGTGAAAGTGTTAAAATCCCTGATGTGTGAAATGTTTGAATTTCTTAAACAGAATGATTTTGTAACATAATGACCTCTTTATAACAGGAATCTACTGCACGTTTACATTTTTTAGTATGTGAATCGTATTGAAATTGCTAGTTTTGAGAAATACCCAGTATCGTGACAGGCTTTTACATATCCGTGTGCTCTAAAGGCCCAACGGCCAGTAAAGTTGACAATATTCATTTTAATCAAAGAATATAAAGCCGTTTTGAATAGTGACCCTTATGATACAACAGATCACATGATATTTGGCTAGAGAGTCTGTATATTCATTTAGGAAGAACTCTTATTTGCACCCTCCACTAAAACTCGATATAGTAATGGGAATTACCACGAGGTATGCAGAACCATATGAATTACAAAGACTATTATTTAGTTAAAATTTTTCAAGTACTTCATGTACCAGTCCGATGTGAATTTTAGGCTACCCATGTACAGAAATTGGTACCAGCGACAGCTCTAGTAAACACCAATTTAAGAAGAATTGTATGATATTTATCTATATTGCTGTAAAAACAATACATATTGTCTGTGACATTGATAACAATGTCCTTTGTGCATTCGGATGAATTTTGATTAAATTTGATGTCAGCCTGATTCTTGTTAAGTGTTATTTTGTTTGAACTGTGCTCAAATTATGGTATTTTCTGTTTTACGCAATCTGAAGATGTTATTAAAATGTTAAGAACATGTCAAGATCTGATGTAAAGGTCACCTACTGTAGGAACCACTGTGACTGTGACAGTGAAATACTTTTTATATCCATAGAAAATCAATAAATTTGAATAAAGTTTGATGTTTTTCACTTACTTGTACCTAGTCGTAATAGGAAATCTGTATGCGCATCTGCGATTGTCATAAAGTATGTCTGTAGAAAGGAAAATGTTGGCGGTATAAGGATTTTACACATGCAAAAATGACTATGTTTACACCGGAAGTGATGTCCTTGGTGACGTTTTACGTAACAAAATCCACCATTTGCCTGGTTTTTCAACATGTTAAATCCCCATAGCACCAACAATTTACCCTGTGCAGATATATTTTGGGCTAATCGCGGATGTGCATACAGATTTCCTGTTACGACTAGGTACAAGTAAGTGAAAAATACTGATATTTATTCAAATTTATTGATTTTCTATGGATTTAAAGTATTTCACTGTCACAGTCACAGTGGTTCCTACAGTAGACAGTAGATACAAATCACATTTTCCAGATAACCTTGGGCGAACTTTATGGACAGACCTCCGTTTCACAATCATTCCTTAACAAAGATTTTCCAGCAAAATTTTGTATTCTTTGAAACATTTGACAAAACTAAATACAAAAAGCTTGATCTTCAAATATCTAAATTGACAAAATATGAAGTTGTCAAATTTGCCAGATTTAAGTTAAGGAATTATTTTGAAATCAGGGCCAAATCCCCTATATGAAGGGGACTCAGTGGCCAAGTGGTCTAAAGCATTTTTGTACAGCGTTTCACGATAGTGAACGCATACTTTGCTATCGCTTTCTTCCAAGATATCGAGCTTCTTTGCTATGAAATTATAAGATATGAGTACACATGGAAATAGTGCGCCTGGTAAATGAGCGTGAAAGAAGTATATCTGTTTAATCGTGAGATATGTATTCTGAGACGGGTAATGCATTTGGTTACAAATGCACATTTGGAATAGATTTTCGGAATACATTTCGGAATCTAGTAAAATATTGCGACGGGATGCATCTAATAATTTCTGCAATTTGGCGAACTGATCTCATGTTTACAATAAAAAGTAGTCCGAGAAGTTTGCGTCCTACGATGTAAGATCATAACTTTTTATGAAATGACAGCAACGACAGGTTGATTTAATTAATTCTTCTTGAAATCTACGGAAATTTAAATTTATTTTGAAGGTTATGATAACGTATTTTGATGTTGAGGCAATTGTGTCATATTTTAAAACTGTTTATCGATTAGATTTCACTTTCGTGAAAGGGAGATAATTCGAACAGTACCACATGTGGATTTTAAATACTTCACCATTAACATGAAATGGGAATATTGTGAGTGATAATCAGCAGTTAATTAAAACCCAGATTAATAGCAAATGATCCAGTTACATACAACCGCTAAAATGTACCCCCTCATAGCGACGGTAGGATCTGCAAAACTACTTTCTCTCTATCCGAAATGACAAAACGATCGGTTACAACTTTTTTAAATTTTAATTACCGATTGTCTTTTTCATATATTTATGAAATTATTATTTTCTACCATTTAATTCAGCAATACATGGTTTGGTACATTGTTTCTTTTTCAAAAAAAAAAAAAAACATCCGTCGGACTATGCATAGATCAAACAACCACCCCCCCCCCAAATTTTCGGTTATATTGTCTTGCCACACCACTGTTGCAACCGCTATTGAAATAACGACCACTATTGAAATAATATTTCAATAGCGGTTGAGAATGCACTGAAATAACGACCACTATCGAAATAATTTCAACAGCGGTTGAGAATGCACTGAAATAACGACCACTATTGAAATTGGAATAATTATTTCAATAGCGGTTGAATCTGCATTGAAATAACGACCTCTATTGAAATAATTATTTCAATAGCGGTTGAGAATGCACTGAAATAACGACCACTATCGAAATAATTTCAACAGCGGTTGAGAATGCACTGAAATAACGACCACTATTGAAATTGGAATAATTATTTCAATAGCGGTTGAATCTGCATTGAAATAACGACCTCTATTGAAATAATTATTTCAATAGCGGTTGAGAATGCACTGAAATAACGACCACTATTGAAATAATTATTTCAATAGCGGTTGAGAATGCACTGAAATAACGACCTCTATTGAAATAATTATTTCAATAGCGGTTGAGAATGCACTGAAATAACGACCTCTATTATTTCACTAGCGGTTGGGAATGCACTGAAATAACGACCACTATTGAAATAATAATGTCTTAAGAACTTTTTTCTACACGAATAACCTAACCGCCTATTTAATATATTTGCGATGACGATTATGTTTATCACTGCACAACCAGTGAATATGATCTTATTCGTTAATTAATAGTAATATATTTTACCATACCAAAAACAAAAGTTATAAGAGGCATTTGTTGAGGAACAGTCGTAATTTACCTCTGTTTTCTAATGTATAGTATATACTGGTAAGTTTATACATTAGCTTGTTCCTATAAACAGTATATACTGGTCAAAATCATTACGAAAACCTTGCATGTACAGCTGCATTTTTCGAATTTAAGGTGCTTTGATTTTATTATTAAGATATCCGTTTAAATATTTTTAAAAAGGGTTTTTTTTCTATAACATTCAATTTATAAACATAATGAACTATAATCCATACATATTAACCGCAAATTTTTTCAGAGAAGAAAATGATAAGATATTTCAGATCTGATATATAAGACCCAAGTTAAAAAATAACATTGAGCAAAATTATATAATGCATAAGTACAGGACTTAAAATCTTCTTCAATGATACATCAAAATTGCACTGCAATATGTATTTCCCATTGTTTAAAAAAAGAGATGGGAATAAAACAATAAAACAATACATTAAAATATTACCGTATGTGACAAGTTCATCTGCAAAGGCATTGAGACAGAAAAGGAAGAAAAAAACTAGTTTTTTTCAGTGCCACTACTTATCATTTGTTATTGCTAACCAATCGAAATAGACTCGGAGTCACGGGGTGCTTTCAAGAGAAGAAGTCACTTTGTACTGATCAACAGAGGTAAGTGTTTTTTAAAAATAATAAATAAATAAAATTTATAAATTACTATATTCAGTGGGATTCATAAAGTAAAACCATTTAAAAAGAACGAGATAGAAAAGTGTGTATCTTACAATTCATAAAATGCAGTTTTCTTCTTTAAAACGTTATGACAAAAATACAAATAAAAGATGAACATGTTAAGATTCATATTGCAGTTCGTAATTTTAAATTTAAGCAGAGCGATATTTAGACTAATTTCAAGAAACAACTTTCTAGTCTATATGTGCATTTATATAAACACAACAATATACATTAGGGTTAATCCAGTGTAATTAAACCATTGGACGTGAAAACGGCAAAACAAAGTGTACACGTGAACTTCCAGCATTCAGTAGTTTGGAAGGAGTTGCGGACACACGCTTTCTGGACGGACGGACGGACGGACGGCTGAACGGACAGACGCACATCTGACAACAACGCCCTTTGGATATGCATAAAAGGACTTCCTGATGATCAATTTTGTAAAGTTTGAGTAAAATCCCTTCAGTAGTTTGTAGGAGTTGCGGATACAAGCCCGGACAGACGGACAGACTGACAGACCGACAGACTGACAGACGGACATCGGCTATCACTATAATCCCCTTTCGGTTTCACCGATAGGGGACTAATAATTATTTCAATATAGGTCGTTATTTCAGTGCAGATACAACCGCTATTGAAATAATTTCAATAGTGGTCTTTATTTCAGTGCATTCCCAACCGCTATTTAAATAATAGAGGTCGTTATTTCAGTGCATTCTCAACCGCTATTGAAATAATTATTTCAATAGAGGTCGTTATTTCAGTGCATTCTCAACCGCTATTGAAATAATTATTCCAATTTCAATAGTGGTCGTGATTTCAGTGCATTCCCAACCGCTATTGAAATTATTTCAATAGTGGTCGTTATTTAAGTGCATTCTCAACCGCTATTGAAATAATTATTTCAATAGTGGTCGTTATTTCAATAGCGGTTGCAACACACCACCGTTTAGATTTGGATCCTGCTCGGGCAGATCCTAGTGTGAGAAAGTTTGTCATTTCACTATCCAAAAGAAAGATGTTTTCTCTAGGCACTCTGGTTTACTCAACCATTCCAGATCAATATTAGTGAAAGAAAATTGACTAGAGTATAAACAACACATGTTCATCCCACTCCCTTATGAAATCATGTTAACAATCTTTTCTTTATTTAAGTCAGCTTCGATATTGTATAATTTTGGTTATAAATGTATTATGTTAAGTTTAATGGTTGGTTGTTTGCATGGGTTTTACCTTCCAGTCAAGAATATTTCACTTATATCGGATATCATTAGCTATAGGTGAAATGTCAGAAATTTTTACCTTTGCAGTGTGCCCAGGGCAATGTGCAGAAAAGGTGACATTGGACATCAGTTTTTAAGGTCTAATCAGAAGGACCCTGTTACTTTGAATTTTGAATGTTGGGTGATTGGCAAAATAACAGTTGCTATCTATTTTCAAGTCTCTGTCAAACCTTAGTCAGGGTTCAAAACCTGATCTCCAACATACAAAGTGAGCACTCTACCAACTGAGCCACCATAGTGTTCATGTTAAGATTAGGTTCCATTTGTTACGACCAGCCACTTTCAGAGACTTAACACAACAGCCTTTCAATTTTTGCTACAGGATTCGAACCCCGATCTCCTGCATATGAAGTGAGCACTCTACCAACTGAGCTACCATAGTGTTCATGTTACGATCAGCTGCCATTTGTTATGACCAGACACCTTCAGAGACTTAACATAACAGCCGTTCAATTTTTGCTCCAGCAAGGTGCTAAATAATCAAAAAATTAAGAACTCCTTTCAGAAACTTTTATTCTTGAATTGCTTCAATAAGATACATGTATACTAAATGGTTTGTTTCTAAAATTAAGTACATTTACTCTACACAATGTTGCAAAACAAAGAATTGGATTGACAAAAATAAAACATCAGGATTTAAAATCAAAATTCATGTTTTTGGTAAACAAAATTTCATTTCTTGGTTCTAAGTTCTATTGGTGAGAATATGAAAGCATGCAATTTTTCAAATTTTGATACAAATGTACAAAATAAAATAACACTTGGTCCAATATTGGCAAGTCAACCTTACCCCAGATTATTATTTGCAACAACCTTCCCCCAGATTTGCAACAAGATAGGATTTGAGCAAATACAATGACATAAACCAGAAAACCAAGACATTTTTGTATTACCTTTTGAAAGATGTTTACTGGTAAGTTTATTGTCACTTTTGATTCTGTGATTTCTACAGAAAATGATTACAACAGATTTTCTCTTTTTCTCCTGCAGCACTAATACATTTCATAAGTCTTTTTCCATTTTGTAAAATTTAAACTTTATATCACTGCTATGAAATGCCCATCCAGAAATAAAAAGTCAATGACACAAGTACAATTCTTTAAATACGCCAATACATGTATGTGTTCAACACTGAAAAGTTTTATGATATTTCGTTTTGGACATTCCATGAAATGCTCTAGAAACATTTGTCACTGAGAACTGGCCATTATTCTGAATTTTGAAGCAATTACGAACCAATCTTTCAATGAACACTCTTTCCTTATGAAAATAATATACATCTAAAATCCATACATCCACATGACAAACTGTACACAACACAGATGGATTGATAATAAATAAAATTTTATCAAGACAACAGATTTTCCTACATTCAAGTTAGTCCCAGAATCTCTTGTGAACGCAATCCTTTGATATATTCCTTGGCGCAGAAATCTTGCTGATGGTTATATTATTATTTGTCTTAACAATGACATACCAACACTTCCATCAGGCGGACATCAATGCTGATAGATTTCACTGATCAACTAGACAATCTGTTTCTATATTATATCACAAATTTACAGTCATTCTTCACAGTCACGTTGTTATAGTATTTATTCATTTCTTTTTCTTTGGCCTTCCTCTTGAATCTAGTGCAGCATCAGCTTTTCTCTTCTGGCCCTGAAAAAATAAATTGGTGAAAATTTAGCAGTGATTCTAAGTATATACTAGTGAAGATGTTCATGTGCTTTATTTCACGCCAGAAGAGTATGCACATACTTTGCAGTGCACTCAGGGCCATGTGCAGGGAGGATTCTTCAGCATGCTATACCTAACATGACATGGTGCATTGGTTTTAAGGTCTATACTGAAAGACCCAATAAATTTCAAATTTAAATGCCAAGAGCTTGGCAAAAGAAAAGTCACTACCTATATGTACTTTTAAGTCTTAGTCAGAATTCAAACCCACCTACATACAGAGCGAGCACCAAAACTTAACAAATGTCTTTGAATGACAAAAGATGAAAATGTAATTTAGGGTTCAAACCCACCTACATACAGAGCGAGCACCAAAACTTAACGAATGTCTTTGAATGACAAAAGATGAAAATGTAATTTAGGGAAAACATGCTCTTAAGTTTCTATAATATAATGTTGTCTGTGGTCAATAACACAAGTCCATACATTATCAGAAATTTTATATAAAGGCAGATAAGAGCGGAAAAAAACAGTAGTAAAGCACGTCTAGTACTGAATGTAGGGCTCATTTCAGGGGTATAGCACTAGTGTTTTATTCTCTACAGGCTAATAAAGAAGTAAATGGTTAGTACCTTAGGTGTTCCAGATTTTGGTCCCTTCTTTTTCCTTTCTGCCTTCTCACGTTCTTCAAGTTCTAAGTTTTCTCTTTCTATCAATGTTATCAAAGTGTTGCATCTCCTTTGTAATTCCTGCAAATATTAAAAAAAATACGATTTTCTAACAATATCTTCAACAATCAACCAAGTTTTCAATCATAACTTTTTTTTTCATCATGTGATGATTTTCATTGAGAATACTATTTTATACAAACAAACTGTCCCAACCTTTCAACTTGAATATTCAATAAAACAATTTGTCATTTTAAGAAGTTTGATTTTTGGGCAAGCAGGTCTGTTGTGGTATTTCTATGAACCTTTTAAAGGACAGGTTATACTTCATACCTGTCCTTGTAAAACTGCAAAGGGCCTGTAATGTAGAATAAGTAGAGTGGAGTCATGGAGGTACACACCTCAGTTAAGATTGTTTTGCTTATTATGAGGTGGTTATAGTTCTTAGATGGTGGAGGAAACCAGAGTGCCTGGAGAAAATGGGACATTCAGCAAGCAAATAGACAAACTTTCTCATATCAGAATTTGCCAAAGTGGATTCAAAACCTTGTGGTTAGAGATGCTAAGATCTGTAAGCCAGCACTTTAGATCACTCACTGCACTCGGCCACCGAGGCCCCCTTATTGAGGATAAAAATAAAAACTGAAGTCCTGTGTCTCTGTGCTAAAGACATCCAAGAGCAGACCACCTGTGGCCCATTCACACAATGATTACTACTAGAAACAACTTTATAATGCTTATATTTGGCTGTAGTATTATTTTCACTATATTCACAGTTCAGTGTATTCCTGCAAAAATAAAATTGCCACATTTTGAGGCATTCAGTAAATGTTCTACATACTTCTTTCTTTTAATCAGACAAGACTGTGTAAATTTGACATTCATCATCAACCCATGAAAATTTGTCACCGCGGAAATACATGTAGAGCAATATACAGTAAACAGACTGAATACACTGTACGTAATAACTAACTCATATCTTACCATGGCTGTTCTTGACTTTATAAACCAATCAAATCTAAACTGTGGAGCTTGTCTGACTGAGGTCCGTAATTCATCGTAGACATTTTCTTTATCAAATCCTAGTTTGTGTAACATACATATAAGGAACCTATCTTCCTCTTCTGTGTAATTTTTGCCTTTGTTTGTTCCGTATTGTATTCTAAGTTGATGGAATGGAGCCCTATATCTGCACATCTACAACAAAATCATACAATTGTACATCAATTATACACTGTAAAACTTCTCTTTTAAAGTTACTCTTTATTTATTTGTGAAACCTCTTTATAATGTCAAAATCTGACTGAACACATTTACTTTACCAAAGAAACAGAACAATAACTAAAACTACTTCCTGACAAACACATTTTACTGTAATCTTAAATAAAACGGTCTTGTCATACTTTTGGAATAAAAACTCTTTAAGGAAAAATTTCACACTGCTATTTCAGATAAACTTAAGATAAAACTTCAAGATAGTTATGGTGAATCCATTATGGTTGTCATCCCTGGGATGACAAATATACATGTATACTCTTACATTGGTTTCAATAAATTCAGCCATCAAGTTGTCTGCAATTTTCTTGTATTTAGATTAAGTTTGTCACCTACTTTCATGTAGTTTAAATTTTCTGAATATGTAATGCAATACATATTACACCATACTTGCTGTCTACTTTAAGAAATTTGTCTTCTACTTTAATATTTATTGATAGGACTGCTCTTACCTTAGCATCTAATGCTTTCTTGATACTTATTCTTCGTTGTATTTTGGCCTCTCCTCTCTCTATCTGTGCCATAATCTTCTCTATATCTGTTAACTCATTACATCTATCCCAGAATACAGCAGAATATTCCATCACCTGAAACAATACACAATCACATCATAATTTTGAATAAACATGGTCAATCTTAAAAGTGTATACACATGCATTTTAGATTATAAAGATTCATTTCAGTATGTGTTCTCCCAAGATACAAATCTCATAACTGTGTTAGATTTTTAATAATGAAATAACATGAGAACACACCAGGCCTGTTAAACAGTGTATGTGTATGTTTTGACTTTGTTCAACAGTGATTGCTTGTGCAAGTGCAATATGGTCAACAGCAGTCATTGTCAAAAGGTGTTCACCTTAAAGATGACGTTCAAAAGACATAATTTGATTTATACTACATGTAAATTAGTGCAAGTGCATAATATCATTCTGAACAGAAACTTCCACCATGGAACCGAGTGGTTCTCAGGAAGGGTAAGCATGTCTTGTCTAGCTAGCTACACCCACGATGTGTAAAAATCAAAATAGAGAATGAAAGAAGCATGCAAAGGATCTCCAATATATCTAAGGTAATTGTGGATGCAGAGACATCATATTTGATGGCCTTGATAAGCCTAGCAATATCCCTAGAGCAGGGATTTATCAAGAGCCTATTTAGGGCCGAAATTTGGCCCCATTCCCAATGGAAAAATCATTGATTTTTCCCAAAATGGGCCGAGAAAATTCCCAATTAGAAAATTGTACCATATACATGAAGTCTGGCCATAAATGTGGCTGCTATTCTCAATCTTCAATCAACTCAATACACTAAAAGCATTAGATTTAATCATTAATGGCATCAAAAATGATGTCAAAGTTTTCCCAAAATTAGCAAAAAGTTGATAGTTTTTCCCAATTTTTAGTTTAGGGCCTTTTCCCAAAAGACCCTGATAAATCCCTGTAGAGTCAAAATTTATTTGTCAGCAGCTGGCTTCATTGTATAAAGTTTTAATACTCAGTTGTCTGAGTTACTGACCTCTTCAGGAGTTTTTCCTTCTACATCTCTGGATATACTTTCTAGATCATCTCTACCATACTTTTCATTAGCTTTAATGAACTGATTAAAATCTCTCTTACTCCAGTTTGTAAAACCCTGAAATAAATCAACAAACATGTAAATAAATATTCTGGAAAATGAAAATCTGTAAATCGGTATCGATTTGTAATTTCAAGGTACATAGCCAATTGGTGTGAATAAGTACCAAGTTATTTGGCGTTGTGTAACAATTCATATTTTGAAATAACCAACAACAACTTTTATTTTACGACATCAAGTTGTGGAGAACATTTTCATATCCCGAGGATTTTAGAAGAGAGTTTAAGACCTTATTATGATAAGACTTTTCTCACATATCAAATTGGAGCTTCAGTGGTGAAGTGGTTTAAAGTGCCAACTTACAGACCACAGCGTCCTAACCAACTAGGTTCTAATACAACACAAGAAGACCCTGGTGTGAAAAACTTCGCTACTCTAAAGTGTGACTGCAGTGTTCAATCTAGGATTTTTCAGTGGGGGTCATTTTCAAAAACTTTCGCTTAAAGCATCATTATATCAATATTTTAACTTATTTATGTAAATATTGTCCACTACGACCTTTACGGTGGGGTCATTTGACAAATAAGAGCTCAATGGCCCCATGGTCCTTTCAAGAGTGAACACTACTGGAGGCCTGCGTTCTCAGAATACAAAGTTTTGTTTCTTATATTACATTAATCACCTGTGTTAGTAAATCTTCTTTTTCTGATAAATATGGCCAAAATAGGTCCTAATAATGGGATCAATTGACAAAATAAGGGATCTATGGCCCTTTCTAGAGTGAACACTACTGGAGGCCTGCATTCTCAGAATACAAAGTTTTGTATCTTATATTACATTAATCACTGGTGTTATTAAATCTTCATTTGATGATAAATATGGCCAAAATAGGTCTTAATAATGGGGTCATTTGACAAAATACGGAATCTGGAGTGAACACTACTGGAGGCCTACAACCTCAGAATACAAAGTCTGTTTCATACATTACATTACTTACCTGTGTTAGTAAATCTTCCTTTTCTGATACTTCCTCCTCAGATAAGGATTCAGCTTCATCAATCTTTTCTTGTTCTTCTTTCCTAACTCTCTCAGCATCTGATCCTAAATCTGTGTTCCTTGGTACCTACACAGAAATACAAAACTTTAAAGTTATTGACTTTTGTATGTTTGATTACTGCAGACTGGTGTTTTTATACTAGTACATCATAGGTCCTAGCTATGTTTTATTTCTTAAATAAAGCACTTAAGTATTTGTATTTAATTTCACCCAAAAGAACACTTAGCTTTACTGAAGGCTGGAGTAGAAAATCCCAGTTCTTTGACATATCCAACCCAGTGACATGACAGCAAGTACATGTCTACCAACTTTTATTTTCTTGGGATGACAGTACAAATGCATATCAAATGTATTTACTAGTTTTATTTTAGCATCTTGTTACTTAAAAATACAAGAATTACAAAGATTTCCCCAATTTACAGTAAATTATGGAAATCTGCATTTTAATCATAACTAAATCAATCCAGTTTTCTTCACCATCTTGAAAAGAAAAAGAAAACATTTAAAGGGATGATCCATTTTCAATATACATGTATTTGATCCATCAAATTAAATTTCAGTTCGTTGTTTCAAGTCATAAAGTATTATTATTATAAGAACATACCCTGTAGCCAATACTCTTTCTGTAGAAATAGATTTCTTTGTCCAAAAGTTCAAACAACCTTGGTGGGAAAAACTGGAAATCTTGCACATTAGGTTGTTTAGGTGGTCTGGGTGCCTGTAACAAGATAGTTTACAAGTTAAAAAACATATTTTTCATTTACTTTGGGACACAAATGATTATAATTTTTGTTAATTTTGAAAAATCATTTTGTTTAAATAGATTAGTGTAAACAATATTTCATTCATTAAGTTGCTATAAAATAACATACATAATTATAAATATATATATAAATTCGGAAACAACGGTTAAATGCCATTATGTTCATCCATCTCTAAATTTATTAAATGGAAGGACTTCCATTTATACACCCAACTAACCCCAATTTTAGCAAGTCCTGTATGCAAATCTCAACAAAAAATCAATTAATTTTATCAAAAGTTACCCAGCTGTGTAGGAATTACCCAGCGCTGTCAAAAAATTACAAAGCCCTGCCAAAAATTTCTAGCCTCAGGCTTGTGCGCTTGTTTACTTTCAACTCTGATATAAACAATGTATGTTTTACTTATTTGGAGCTATGTATTATCAAGTTTGAAATTGTAAGCCAAAATCTTACCTTTGGAGCTTTTGGTTCATTGACTCTCAGAGCTTCCCTGAAGTACGCATCTACAGCATAGTTAGCTTTACGTTCACGTTTTGGGGGTTCAATCCACATACCAATTCCTCCCTTCTGTTTAGCCCTGTAGTCCTCTCCTTCAAACTGATACACACTGCCGCCCTCAGCTGTATCCATGGTAAAGGCACGTAAATTTCCTTCCCCAAGAGACGCCATCTTGGATTTGATTTCTTCTGTCTGTATTCAAACAATAAAGTAAATTCATTATGAACAAGTTATAACTGAAATAGGACGCTTTTTCAAAAGTGTCCCCCTAAACAAACGCCACTGGGATATACATGTTTTTCCAACCATAAGCATGATCAAAATACAAATGGCTTAAAGCATGTCTAATTCATCCAAAGATTGTTCCTGTGAAGTTTTATAAAGATCTGTTTAATAGTTTTTGAGAACAGTGGCAGACATAATGATGGCAAGAAATGGAGTAAAAATGGGGGATAGATAAAATGCAATTTACAACTGACAACTGTTTGTAAGTATGAGCAGATTTGCATAATTTATTATAAAATCAAGTTCAGTCTCTGGCTGGAACGCCCATTGATCTGATGTTATTTTGGAAAGTCTGTGACCGTGTATAACAAAACTATCATTCAAAGCAAATCAGTTTTGAGGTTCAACATAACACAGAACAAATAAACTCAAAAGTACATGTAGTACATACTTTATAAATAACACTGTTCCTACCTTCTTCTCTCCTTTAAGCAGGATTTTGTCAATATCTTCATCAGTGATTTCACTTTCTTTAGATGCAAACACATGACTAGCTCCATGTCTGATCATGTTTAATACATCTTCTTTACCCAGTCTAGCATTCTGATCAACTAATCTACCTGTATAATACAAACAAAAAATAACTTGTAATTATACACCTCAAAGTCCCTATCTTGATTGATTGCAAACTACAAAGCTATGGTTCCATTTCTGGTAGCCAAAATCACCCTTGGCTTATTTTTGAGAAATTATTTCAAAAGTGCTATAGTTTCACAATTTTTTGAAATTCTACTACTACTAATTTTATATTTTTGGAAACCAAACACAATTAGACAATTCTGTTTGCAAAGACCCCAAAACAGTCTTTTTTGGAAGGCTATCCTAAAATACAAGTTAAAACTTTTTTAAGTATATTTACTGGCCTCAAAAAAAGAAGAAAAAAAAGTGGCCCGTAGGGCAAGTTTAAACTGGTTTTTAAAACTTCAATGTAGTAAAAGTTTCAAACTTTCAAAAATCACAATTCATTACTAAATATTACCTTGTTGTATAACTATATTATCTAGTTTTAACTTCATTTCAGCTCGTTCTACAATTCTTTCTTCTACAGTATTTTCTGTGATGAATCTGAAGACTTTGACTTGTTTCGTCTGACCAATACGATGGGCTCGGTCCTAGAGGAAAAATTTACAATTGAATTGTATCCTTTTATCTACTTCTAGCATGATCTTATTTCAGGTAGTAAATTAAAAACTTCATGTACTTACTGTGGTCAAAGCAAAGGAATTAAACATATGTACCTAACCAATTTATTGTCCAATGGCTATTTTTTTAAATGGAAGCTTTTAATTTCTCATGAAATTGTTGTTTTATTTCTCCCCACTTGTCACCTAAGAATGAATATCCCTTTTGGTACTGGGTCTGGGGTTTTGGAATGGGGAAAATTACCATAAAAGGTTTTTAGAAAAAATTTCAATTGGAAATATACAGAGGAAATCTGAAAAGTTTTGTATTAATTTATTTACATGGAAATTGGGATAAATTTGGAAAATTCAGAAATATATTTTGGGAAAATAAAGGGGCTCATTTTCTGTCTCCAGCTAATCAGAATGACAGTCCTGAATGTGATAAAACATCTACTCATAATCATAAACTTCTGAATGTTCAATTCTGCTGTATTTGTATTAGTAATAATTTTGATATACCGGTATGTAAACAATCTTGTACCCAAAAGACATCATACTTACCATAGCCTGCAGATCTACTTGAGGGTTCCAATCGGAATCAAAGATGATGACAACATCAGCTGTAGCTAAATTAATACCTAGACCACCAGCTCTGGTACTCAGCATGAACAGAAACTTTGTACTGCCTGGCATGTTGAAATCATTAATCATCAGCTGAAATAGACAAAATATTCCCCAATCATATTAATTTTTATTATTATTAACCCTATAGATACTGTAATAAATTGGTATCAAAAGAATTTTAAGATATCATTATAGGTATTTAATTTTCATACCATATCTGGGCAATTGAAAGTAAAACCAACAGCTTTGGCTCTATTTTTCTACAATTTGTTTGCAAAACTATTTTTATCTCGGTTATGCACAAAACACTGTATATTGATGTATCATTGGCATATGTTCAAATTGAAACTTGACCTGTAATTTATTTATTTTTATTAAACATCATTGAAATAACAAAAGTTAAACTGTCCAGAAACCAAAGTTAGACAGATGGAAAGACTGACAAATACATATGTATACTAGTCGGGTGTGAAAATATATTGCCCTAACAAGTTATTTGATGGAGTATAAAATCCAATTCTGATTTACATGTATATTTGCATACAGATTTAGTTTATCAAATTAAAAGACTTTGAGTCAATTTGTTTACATACTGTTCTGTCTTCATGAGGAGTCTGACCATCTAATCTGCAGTATTCATATCCACGCCAACCCATGTAATCTTCCATAATATCCAACATACGAGTCATCTGACTGAATACCAACACTCGAGATCCTGTACAATATAACATGTGTAAATGATAAATAGAAAATAACCAGAAATAACTTGTCATTGGTCAAAGACATCCAACATAACTTATATGTACATTGTATGACTGGCAACAACAAGGAACATGACAAGAAATTATTCTGTCAGCAATTACCGAGAGTTCAAAATAAGCCAAAATTTTCAAATAATCCTTTTCTTGATAATTTCAACATTTTCTATTTTGGTATATACATGTACATGTGTAGAAGACGACTGAAAAAGTAATTAGTCATTTCAAAGAAGTTTCCAGTCTCTGAAGGTGGTGCTGGTTATTATTTCCAACACTGCTACTGATTAGGGTTTGCTCAAGTACTTGACATCAAAAGTTAATTCTAGCCCACTGAAGCATTTAAAGAATACTACAGAGTAACAAAAATATCAGAGAAATGCTAATTGACAAAAATCTTCTCTAATGACCTATATCACATGTTTTATTACAACAAATCTTAGCCTGATACCTTTAATGCCATTTTACAAATGAATAATCAGTTCCTTACATTCGAAAAATTAAAAATTCAATTCATATTTTACCTTGTTCCTTCAGTTTTGGGAGCAATTTGTCCAGGATAACCATTTTACCACAATTGTCTACTAAATGCTTGTCAGTTGTATATGGTGGACCTTTATTAAAAGAAATAAATTTATTTTCTAATTGAAATGTCAGTAAGTTATGGACTCTTATATAACTTATATACATATTCATAATGATTAACTTAACATCTTCATTCTTGTAAACATTTGTATTTCATAATATGTGTATTATCTGTATGACTGACATACATGGTAAAAACAGAAATGTTACCTCTTATAAACTACTGTTGATTGATTGGGTTTTTATGTCCCAGTCAAGAATAATTTGCTTACACCGAGACATCACAAGCTACAGGTCAAGTGGCAGAAAGTTTTACCTGTACAGTGCGCTCTGGGCAATGTGCAGGGAGGTTTCTTTTACATGTCATGCTTGCCGTGACATGAACTATTGGTTTTTAAGGTCTCTTCCTAAGGACCCATTGATTTTTATTTCTAAATGCCAAGTGCTTGGCAAAAGAATAGCCACTACCTATTATTTTCAAGTCCGGGTTCAAACCCAAGACCTCTCACATATGAAGCAAGCTACTGTAAGTGGCTATAAAATACTGTAGTTATCATTCAATTACAATGTTTATAAAGTACAAGTAGTTGGGATTTTTTTTTTTATAGATAAAACTAGAACAGTCCATTTAGAGACAATTGCCTCATTCTCAACATTGCTGAGTTTTTATTTGTAAGATTTGATTTTGTGACCTTGACCCTGACTTATACAACTAAATTTGGTTGGAGCTACTCGACCAATGTTGGGTTTCCATTTGTGCTTAGTTTGGAACATATGGAGTGGACATGACATAGAGTGAATCCTAGATAACCTCCTTAACTCTGTATCATTGAGCTTTGTTGGTTTTTTTTTTTAATTAAATAATGTATTGTTAGACAAACCTGGTTCTGCTCCATCAAAAAGATAAGGATGATTACAACATTTTCTCAGCTGCATAAGAATATTGAGTAGTCGCATCTTATCTGTTTTACCAGCTCCGTTCACGATATCAATATCCTTCATCAAAATCTTTGTGTACCTGAGACAAAGAGATAACATAAAATTACTGACTCTATTTGAAGTTAACATTATACAAATTACAATATTAATGACTACTGTTTATATGTTCATTTGACCTGACGATGAAAATACAGAACAGTGCCTGAAAACGTCATTGTAAAGGTTTACCAGACCTATAGCTTTTTACCATGATAATACATGTACTACTTTTCCTATATGATAAAATAATTACACATTGACCTTTCAATGTTGGATATTAGACTTTCAGAACTTTATGTGGGACCTGTCTAAAGTACAGGCAAAAAGTCCTGGACCTTCCATTACATAACATGATGTTGAACCCCTGAAGGTAACTAAAATTCAACATGATTTTCAAGTGTAACTATAATTTTTTTGGCCATGCGAAATCAGTGCCATAACAGATCTTTATTGAGTATGAATGAACATCTAAACCCCTCTTTCTATAACACTGCATATCTCACTGCCTTGAATCCAACTCTGGTCTATCCTAACCCCTCTTTCTATAACACTGCATATCTCACTGCCTTGAATCCCACTCTTGTCTATCCTAACCCCTCTTTCTATAACACTGCATATCTCACTGCCTTGAATCCCATTCTGGTAGATCCTAACCCCTCTTTCTATAACACTGCATATCTCACTGCCTTGAATCCCACTCTGGTAGATCCTAACCCCTCTTTCTATAACACTGCATATCTCACTGCCTTGAATCCCACTCTGGTAGATCCTAGTGTGAGATAATTTGTCAGTTTACTTGCCAAAGGTCAATGGTTTTCTACAGGCAATGTTTTCCTTCACCATTCAAAAATACATTCCATACATAAACTTACCATTCTCTTTGCATTTTACTGAGTCCTAAAAAGATTTTTGTTTCTTTCTTTGGTAAAAGCTTCTTTTCTACATCAGACTTGATACGTCTCAATAAAAATGGCCTCAATACCTATATATACACAAAAGATAATATGTATCAAGCTATTTGTCAATAAAAAGATTTTTTTATTTTATACTCACCATGTACTAAGATACTGATATTATGTGGATGCTTTAAATGTTGCAAAACAAGATGAATGATGTCAATTCTTGGCAAAACAGAAATTTTAATATAGGAACTTACATCACTAAAAAATTCTTGCTTTATCTAGTGTCAACACTATATTTTTATACATTTACAGATTTTGATGTATATTAATCTTATCTTGTTAAACACTGAAGATTCATTTATAATATTCATAACAAATTTGACCACTACAGTAGCTCAGTTGGTAGAGTGCTCACATTGCATGTTGGAGGCCAGGTTTGAATCCTGGTCATGTCTGTCAAAGACTTGAAAATAGGTACTGACTGTTCTTTCACCAAAGACTGCATTAAGAAAAAAAAGTCACAGGGTCCTCCCAAAAAGACCTTAATAAACTGATACCCATGTCATGGCAGGCATGGCGCATTAAAGAACCTTCCCTCCACATTGTCCTTAGCACACTGCAAAGGTAAAAGTTTCTACTACTTCATCTATAGCTGGAGACATCTTGATACAAGTGAAATATAATTGACCGTGACATAAAACCCCATTCAATCAATCATAACAAATTTATATTGTAACACATGCTGTATAAATACTTTCTTCAAATTCTTGCTGATATACATGAACATACCTCATGTAACCTGGTTACCAGTTGTGTATCACCAAGGCATTCATTTGTGTTGAACCATGAATCAAAGTCCTGAAATATATAACAAGAATGGCAATAGTACAACATTATTTACCTAAGTGATATTTAAATCAATAACCTTATAAAATGAAATACAAAATTCAGGAGTTCAAAATTCCCTGGGTCCGAGGTCCAGGACCCACTGAATTTACAATGGGACCCTTGTTATTTAAACTGTAAAAGTCTGATGGACATATTACTTTCTTAACAAGATAAATGATTTTTCTCTTTTCTATATGATTACATGACCTAATTCCAATGTTTATATTGGACTTTCAAAACTTAACCAAGTGTATGTGGGACCTGTCAAAAATGAAGGCATCTTTTTAGTTATAATTGAATTAATAGGTAAATATCTTACTCATTTGTATTTTTTCTTAATACTGACTGGTCTGTATCAAGTTACAGTCAAACCTGTCTATAAAGGCCACCCAAGGGAACCAGTAAAAGTGGCCTTTATATACAGGTTCAAATTATATGAATAAAGAACAATTGGGATACATTTCTACTCGCCCTTATAAGCAGGTGGTCCTTATATAGAGGTGGCCTTTAAGGCAGGTTGGACTGTATGTTATTACGTTGACCCAATATTTGAAAACATGGCCTCTGAATTTTTCAAGGCCTGGGTCATCCTCAACTACATTTCTGGTATATTTCATACAGTACATAAAAAAAGTAGAGGGCACCATGTGTAAAACTTACATCTGAAGAATTGAAGACATCAGGTAGCAAAAAGTTCAGCAAAGCCCACAACTCATGCAAGTTATTCTGGAGCGGAGTACCAGTCAACAGTAATCTGTTTGTTGACTTGAATTCTCTGACAATTTCTGAAAGCTAAATAAAAAACAAAACAATAATTTCAACATTTAAATTTGTTTAATTCTATGACAATTGTTCAAATGGTAAAACATAAACAGCTTTAATAAGCATACTATAGAAAACACACACACACACAAAATAAAAATACAGTAATACCACAATTCATCAGATTTTGGCATTATAAACAAGGGTGGCCATATAACTAGGTAAACTAACGCCGGGAAATGAAAAATATATTAGAATAGACTTTGGGACTTCCAAAAACATGTGGCAATAAGCAAGGTGGCAAATTTATTGAAAGGAATTGTACTAAGAATTTTTGTACATGTTTCTCTTTAAAGATGTTTCTGAAAAATGTTTGTATTCTGTATCACAAGAAATTCAACTCAATTCAGCTGCATCTTTACTTTTTCTTGACCTCTCTGAAGTGGTTATCAGGTATTAATCAAGAGAATGTCTACACGTATCCGTATCAGAAACTTCTAAGTAATTTAACATGCAAAAATGTTAATGTGGCCCATTATAAGACTGGTCTGCTGTTTTCTTACCTTTGATTTTTCATTCTTAATTCTATGAGCTTCATCAATAACAAGATAACGCCAGTTAAACTTCTTGAAGACAGATTTTTCTCTGATACACATCTCATATGATGTAATACAAACATCCCATTCTCCAGGCATCATAACATCCCTTATAAAGGCCACCTGTAAGGAAAATAAATATATATATTGATGCAACAACTCAACAAAATCAGACATATAGAAAGCCATTCAATACAGAATCCTTCATATGACAGCGATTCCATTAAACCCTTTAGACTATGTTTTTATCTCTTTGAGAATTGAATTTAATTCAGAAAGAATGGGTTATGTTTACATGGTTTGTTTCTTGAGATTTTGGTTCTCAAGATTTTGAATGAAGTCAATTTGATCCCTAAAAGTCAAGGGTCAAATAGAAGCTAAAATTATAAACATCAACATAAAAATTTAAATGCATTGCACATGTACACCCATTGACTTCACAGACCAAATCATTCCCACAAGGTCAAGTAGCTTACTAATGCTGAAATGAAGTTTTTTTTTTGATTCTGTAGAACACCTTGAGTGACTGTGGTCCATTCATATACATGTATTTGTTCTAATCATGTACATTGTACATGAACATTGGACAACAAAAACACCACTATGTGGAGCAAGACACATCTGTTTACATTTGTGGAATTAAGCTCATGGTCAAGATAGTGATGATGACAAGTACAAAGGGACATAAAATATTTATGTAGCATCATGTGAAAAGTAAACAGCAATTATGGCTCTAGTTTATATGTTCCATTCTATTCATTTACAAGTCATTATGGTTGGACAGACATACTGAAATGGGTATATAAAAAGGGGTTTGTAGAGTTAAGTGTGATTACAAAGACTCCTTACCCTCTGTTCTTGATTTCCTATAAGACATACTGCTCGTAATGTTGGACACCATCTCTTAAATTCTGTTGTCCAGTTAGCCAAGGTTGACTTTGGTACAATGACTAAATGTGGACCAGCCTGATGTCTATAGTGCTTCATGTAACCCAGCAGTGATATAGTCTGTAGTGTCTTACCAAGACCCTGAAAAATAAGAAATACACATACAGTTAGTGTGGTATCAAATAAATTGATCCATAAAGGCTCAAGTGTTCCCAACTTAGTGATCCAGTATTTTTCTTGTATTGTCTCTAGAATCTAAGTGACTTTTTGTTGGATCTTCATTTAAAATCTTTGGTTTTACTCTCAAATACACAATTATTTTAACAAAGTGTAGTATGTTGTCTAAATCACTAAAAATTGGGATAAAAAATAAACATCTTGCTTGTCATCAATCAAAATGGAACTTGTCTGATTTATTTACATTAAAAAATGTTTACTTTTATACAAATACAAATGAAGAATTAAATTCAAATTAAACTATGTTGAATTTTTTAAAAGTTCAGAGCAAAGGTTTAGGTTAGCCAGCTGTTCTACATAATAACATACACTCTTCAAATGTAATAATTTTAGTGTGTATGTTTAGCAAGAATTACAATTTGGGTAAATTCACATGGACTTGATTGAATTAGCATAAATCTCATGGATCGCCTTGTGAACTATGATCATATTTAATTTGGTAGTGGATTTAAATTAACGGGATTGAATCAACAGAGAAATGGCTAAAATTAGTTAAAATATGTTGACAGCATAGATTATGGATTTTATTTTCTATTTTTTGGGGTTTTTTTTTCTTGATCAGCAAGTTGTCACTGCATTGCAAACCATTGCTTGCATGTGTCAATCAAGCTGAAAATGTAGTATAATTCATTCCATACACACAACTCGAACATTTAACTTACCATTTCATCAGCCAGAATTCCATTAATACCATGTTCATACAAGGATATCATCCAGTTTAATCCTCTAATTTGATAATCTCTCATTTCACCAGCTTTAATATCTGAAATAAAAGTAGAGACATATGAAAAATTGCATGAGCATTACAATACTAGTAGCATTGCCATACAAGAGTTGAATAGGCCAAATGTTCACCAACCTTCTATATTTATATGACATCTATTAATGCTGTAAATGGAAAATGTATATTGGTTATCTAAATAAGAACCTTTGGTTTTCAACTTACATGAAGGTGATTTTTCAAAACGTAAAAGTACACTTGAACTTTTCTTGGCATCAGATAACAATTCTTCATCTTCTTCTTGTTCAGTTCTTCTGTGTCGATGGCTATATCAACAAATAAAACAAAAAATCAATTGGTTAGTTGTTTGTACATTGTTTCAGATTTTTACATTTTTTTAAAACAAAAAATCTCAGGAAATGGTAAAAAAGTAAACCTTAAAGTTTCTTTTTATTATATTGAGATCAACATGATTTATACTCAGACTGAGAAAAGATAAAATTATCTATTTGGCGGGAAAACGAAAAGTCATTTGTGGTAACCAACTGATCCTTGAAAATTGAATAAGCTAGTAAATAAAACTGAAACAAAATATAAATATAAAACATGCAATAATTGAGCATCACTTGCACTGCTAATGCCCTTGCTATTACTTTATCTTATGCAGTCAAACACCACGATTTCAAGAATCAAGATTTAGTATCCAATGCACATGTTGGATGGCCATTCTGAATAAGGCAAAGTTTGTATATAACACAACATGGAAATAAATATACTCACTCTCCTACAGCAGCTAGTTTAGCTTTCTCATCAACTTTCTTTACTTTAGGACGACCTGGTTTCATTTTTAGTGGACTTGTGGGAGTCTTTCCACTTGCATTTTGTCCTGCTCCTGTCTGCATGAAATGAGCAAACAGCTCTGTTTGTTTGAGTAAAAACTCAAATCTGTTTCCTCTGTCACTTTCCTAAATATGAAGAAGTAAAATATGCTAAATACATTCTTATTTTCAACAATATAGATAGTTCAATAAAGTATTGAAGTTAATATATGTAACATCAACCATGCTATATTGTACCAGAGAGACATTTCAACAGTATTGTGTTTTTGGAGGTTTCATAATCTGACAAAAATCACTCTTTACACTCCATTTTATGAAAGATCGCATCAATAATTTGAATAAATATGTCCATTTACAGTGACTCATTTCTTTTTGGCATAGTGTATTAACCATATAACTTTTCTTCATTGGTTCTATAAAGCCAATTCTCCTATTGCATCTAATTTAGCTTCCAAAATCATATGGGTTTTTTTACACAATGTATATTATTATTTTAGCAGTGAAGGGATATAGTAACACTGCAATTTTAGTGTGTTTGTGAATAATGGGGTTTCCGTGCATTTGATGAATTGAAACTTGGTCGATTGATTTATTGTGGTGATGATTGGTATGACAGAAAAGATGGCCAACATTACTATGAATAGCAAAACCTATTTAAATGACCATTACAACCTTATTTATTTAAATGGCAATTTCATGATACATACAATTTTAGCATCATAATCTTCTTCTTCCTCCCCGTCTTCCTCTTCTTTGACTTGAGCATCCCCATTTTTACCTTTTGGTGGTGACTTCAGTAACACTGATGGTCCTGGTATAGGCTATAGAAATAGAAATAAGAATGTTATCAATTGCTCTACATTAAAGAGTATAGTCATAAAAAGTAATAAATAATTATAATAATAATGATGTTTAAGCCTATATTTTGTGAGAAAAAGTATGCATGGAACCCCATCCCACCCCAGGTAATGCACAACTAACTCATGTATAGTTTATTTATTATAATGCTCTTCAAATATCTCACTTATTTCCCAAAGGACAAGTTTTCTGCAAATTATTGAAAACTTTTCTTGCTGCATACAATTCTGTCCTAAAATTTCAAGATGGGTGCAAGACATTTCGTCCCATGCCATTTCATACCATATTCGGGACTTTTCGTACCATATTCAAGACTTTTCGTCCCATACTTGCAAGACGTTTCGTACCATATAGGACTTATCGTCCCATGATATTTCGTAACATTTTTAGGACTTTTCGTTCCATAATTTTAAGATTTATCCTTATATTTCGTAGCTTGTCCATGACTTTTCGTACCATAACATTTGTTATATGTTGGTGTTATTGTGCGATTTTTAAAGTAAATTAGACAATGTCCAGAACATGATCCAATAGTTTATTCACGATATAAATTCAGGTATTTAATAATTTTTCTTCTTATGTATAAATAGATACTAACTGTGCTCGGAACATTATTAAATTCCCTCGTAAAAATCGCAAATAACTGGATATTCAAGTTCGGGAAAGATTGAGAATTACCAATGCCACAAACTGACAAAGGCATGATGAAAAAGTCAAGTAGTATGGGTAGGGGTGCTTTTTTATTCATCATTTTTTTTAATTAATAAAGAAGCTGCATGTTTCTGCACATAAGCTCCGAAGCTTTTTTTATATACTCTTTTCTATAAGATTTATTTGAAGTAAGCCTCTTTTGATGTCCCGGGCTTCTTCGTGTTTGTAGAACGTTTCCTGTGAAATGACTATACCAAATATTTTACATCTTAACCCACACTGCTTAACAAACATACCAAAGGACAAAAGCTTGTGGAAAAAAATTGTTTTAATTTTTTGTTAAAAAAATCACTAATCCTGATCAGTTTATCTGTTTATGGCTTTAAAGTTATATGTATCTGGTTAAACCCAAACAATAATTAAAAAAAAAACAATTAAAAAATAAATAAATATATCCAAGCTGTGTTTGACTTAATATAAAAATAATTAAATTTTATTTGTGAAATAGTAGCAAAAACTTATAAATTTATTTATCTCTGAAAAATATAACAATGTTACTAGGTTACGAAATGTCATGGGACGAAAAGTCCTATGGTACGAAATGTCTTAAAATATGGGACGAAAAGTCCTGAATATGGTACGAAATGGCATGGGACGAAAAGTAATATGGGACAAAACATCTGTAATTCTTCAAGATCAGGCAAGTGAAAAGTTCAAGTTTATTGGAATTTCTATGAAATTTATTCTCAATTCACTGTCACAAACACAGCAGCTCAAATAGTAATGCAACAGCAATAACAATTTTATCAAGTTTAGATTTTTATGCCAGGCAAAAGCCATTTAAGGATTGTGAAAATGGCAATTTGCTGCAAATATTTAGACTTATTATGCACCATCTATTTAAAAATTGTTTGATAAAATTATCGCCTGTCGATAGATTGCCCATTCCAGTGGATACTTTTCATCAGAATAATTGCAAATTGTCGACAAATTTCCTTTGAAGCAAACTTGTATGACTTAAGATCATGAACGAATTTGGAGCCCTGGACGATTTGAAAGATTTATCCTCAAGTGCTCTAACTTTGTGGTAGCGTCAAGTTCGTGGCATTTTGTTTATACCGGATATCAATCATTGGAAGCACATTACTGCGCATGTTTTAAGTCAAAAAGGCGCCATACGGGTTCAACTTTCCATTTTTGTTTGAAAAATTTTAAATTAGGTTTGAAAATTACGAAAATATTTAAAAATATCGGAAATTTTAATTTTTAGACAAATTTTACTATTCCCAAATTATTCTTGAATTATCTCATTATTTTTTCGTCACATGTAAAATAAATCAAGATGTAAACTATGTCGTCTCCAAATAGAGTCTCTGACTTATTTATCCGATCCTAGTTTGAAACATTTAGTACCAGGTAAATATAGTTTTTAATGAAATCAAAAACGTGTGACACTTACGCCATTTTCAGTAAAATATATGCATTTTTAACTATATAATATAATGTAAAGACGGGTGTAAAACGAGGTCAATTGCTGATGCCATACCGGCAGTGTATGATCGTTTTTTCTTGTTATAAATTTTATTTTTTAACTAATTCTGTTGTTAATCTAAACTAGACTACCTAAAATATTTCTTCAAGATAAAATCAGTTTTTTAGAAATTGATCGTGTGAAATCACGCGATCCGGGAGACCTCCTACGAACTTACCACACATTCTTCAAAATAGCATCTAACTCGAGGATATTGATTACAAATGATGTTTACCGGTATATAACGAAAATAGCCGAGGTTACATCCGATTTTGAAAGTGAAGTGACAAGAAATTTTAAAGTAAGACTCAAATGTTTATTGTTTGTTGGCGATTGCCCATTAATTTTTTTGACACAAACTGTTAGTACCACGAACTTAGGACACACAAGGATACATCAGGATTACCTAGACAAAAGTTTTGTTATGGGGTGAGGGTTTTGTCTTCAAGAAATACAACTCCATAAATGTGAACGTGTTTTCAACAAAGTGTAAGCATGACATAATTTAGTAAGTAAGAAATACAACTCGCATAAATGTGAACGTGTTTTCAACAAAGTGTAAGCATGACATAATTGTTATCCCCCCATTAATTTTCACCGGTAAAACAATGATCATATTTCAAGACAACAGATAATTACAGCTTGATCCATTAGTTCGTCGTTTAGACTCTCGTCTTCTGATTCAGAGTGAGACATTGTTGTAGAATAATGTCAAACTTTGAAACTGAATCCACTTTTTCTTTGTGAAAAAATCCAAATCAGCTATTTTTGGCGGGGGTAATTTTGTAAACGGAAGTGCTGCAAAATCGTATAAACTCGGACATTTCCGGTAAAGTCGAACGCAAAATATGTAAAAATATTAATATTTCAATCCAACAGAATATAAAAAAAATAATCAATTTTATCAAAAATAAAAAAATAATATGTTAAATTGAAACATGTAAATCGAAACTTATTTTGACAAAAATAAATGTACAGGGGAGATAATTCAGAAAAAACGAATCAAAGTACTGAGAAACTGAAAGAATAGCCTAAGTACTGAGCATATCACGCCCGACCGTTATGTTGAGTTATCAAGAACACCGACGCATTTTTCACAGTTATATAACGTATTACAATTAAAATTATCGTTTTAAATATCAAACGGAACGAGGGGGATTCACAAACAATAAGAGAATGTAAAAAAAAAAAACAACAAACAAATATCTAAACCACAATCATGGCCCAAAATAAAAACGTTTTAGCTGGTAAGTTAGATTAAACACGCGGAATTCCACGAGGGAAGTGAGGCCGGGTCCCACACCCGCCACGATGTGTAGTAATCACTGATTTTGAAATTTTGAATCAGAAAGGAACATGGAACTATGGGACGTGAAATATATCCAGGATAGTTTTGGATACAGAGACATCATATTTATCAACAATATTGTGATGACAGCAGCCATAAAACATTTTGACGGTTTTGTTAAGCCCAGGCTTGCACTATCCCTGGGTCAACAATTTATGTCACGATAAACAAGTTGTTTGGGGCATAGTACAGCAAATGACAGCCGACAGACAGAGATGGAGGTCCTCGGTCAAGGCTTTATGTGCCCAAGGCACCAAGAGGAGTAAGTAAGTAAGTAAGTAAGTAAGTAAGTAAGTAAGTAAGTAAGTAAGTAAGTAAGTAAGTAAGTAAGTAAGTAAGTAAGTAAGTAAGTAAGTAAGTAAGTAAGTAAGTAAGTAAGTAAGTAAGTAAGTAAGTAAGTAAGTAAGTAAGTAAGTAAGTAGTAAGTAAGTAAGTAAGTAAGTAAGTAAGTAAGTAAGTAAGTAAGTAAGTAAGTAAGTAAGTAAGTAAGTAAGTAAGTAAGTAAGTAAGTAAGTAAGTAAGTAAGTAAGTAAGTAAGTAAGTAAGTAAGTAAGTAAGTAAGTAAGTAAGTAAGTAAGTCAGTCAGTCAGTCAGTCAGTCAGTCAGTCAGTCAGTCAGTCAGTCAGGTCAGTCAGTCAGTCAGTCAGTCAGTCAGTCAGTCAGTCAGTCAGTCAGTCAGTCAGTATAAGTAAGTAAGTAAGTAAGTTTCTTCGTTGACTAAAGGTCCCGTAGAAGGAACTAGCTCTACCATAGCGAATTAAGTCTGAAAGAAATACACCATAAGCTGCAGAACCAGGTGTATTGCTGCATAGAGAATGCATTTGACAATCGAAAAAATTAAGGTCATCACGTTTGTCATCAGTACAGCTTCAAAATAGTGTAGCCTTTCGTTAGCGTCAAAATTTGAGTACAAGTCTAAATATGAAGCAGGACTTGAAGTATCAGTCATATCCGTTTTATTTCAAGCTCGCTAGGATAGATGACATCTACATAATCTCCAAATTTAGGTTTATTAAAAGATAGATCCTCATCTGTATATGGAGTTGAATGATTTGCCGACAGTCTTCTATCAAACTGAACTTTTTATTTTATATTTCTTATAATATTTCTGTCCGTTTTAACGCCGGCGCCAGGGGCGACTAGCCATTGGCGAAAGACACTTTGTAAGTGCTATATCCAGGCGGATATAATAATTTTTAAAATATTTGATCGATATTCATTTCATTCTCAGAAAATTTTCATTCTCTTTCGTTTTAACAAGTATCCTCAGAAATGGTCGAATTCTAGCGAGAATGCGAACACTGACTTCTGTGCCTACAATCAGACCATCCTTCGTCTCTCCACTGCAACCACAGTCACCGAGAAAAATGTGGCATGTTTCCTCTAGGTGATAAGGTCCCAGTATGTTAACATAAATCATTTCTATAAATTGTACGATTACATCAAAATTAAATGATCGAATACTCCAAAATGAACGACACTTTTGTCAAATATCATTAAACTGCCATCATCTCTGTTACACTGAATCAGGATTGCCAACAATCTTCACAAATCTGTATATAGTCTCTGAAGGAATAGAAGAAAAAACGTTTAATGGTTACAGTAATTATTTTCATTTACATTTTATACATTACATATTATATGTACAACGTACCAGTTTTAATTTTACACCACTAGACGGCCGTTTCGGAATACATTTGTTATCAGTAGTGCTTGGAACAAAATTCTGAAACAAAAATTTATTTCAAGATGTCGAAAATATACCCAAAAGGACCAAAATATATTTTACCAAATTTAGCAAAGGAAATACTTATATCTATACTTTTTAAATAAGTTAAGTGTTTTGCTTTACATTAATAAATATGACTATGTATATACAATATTGAGTGGGTACAAAGTATGTCTATATTTCATATGACTAACAGCAACAGTTTAAAAGGATTAACTTGTTTTGAGAGGGGAAAAATTAGTCAAGTGTTTTTCTGCCCTTTTTAATTTGTACTTTTAAAACAAGCAGTAACAGAAAGAAAATATTTTTCTTCTGGGATGGTCTTATAGCACTATAACCACACCACCGGGCGTTTAATTTAACCAACCATTGTAATATGTGTTTCAGTGGAGGTTTTACACCTGAGTCTACGGAGTACCAGGAGAAAACCACCTATAGGACGGGACGTATTTTCTCACAAAATGAGAGAACTTCTTTAGAAGCTTAAACATGCAGCGTTTCATACTAGTATACATGTATAAGAATGTGAAATCAATAGTCATGTGAAGGGTATATCAATATACGGAAGTTTCCACGATTCTGTCTCTAAGTGGGGTTGCAGCTTATCTATGTTGTACATTGTAGTACAGAATGACAATGTCAAAAGCAACGAAAAATAGCTTATAACATGATTTGTCACCCTTTAAAGAAATTTCGCCTGCAACTCAGAGTACATAAATGTTTGACAGGGTACATGGGGCCGTGTAACCTGCCAAAACCATTTATAACTTAAAGGGATGAAACGAAACATCGCATCGCGATGCAGTATTACAATAATTCTCATCACGATACATTTATCTTTAAAACGATACGATAAACAGATAAAAACATTTTATACATCTTTACTACTGATTGTTATGTCATCTTGTAGCATACGTGCACATATGATTTCCCTTGGCATTCTTTCAGTAAAAAATATCGTAAAGACCTTCTTTAAAAATTCAAAAATCTTCCAAAAAGTGTTATTTGGTCGCTATTTTGTATTGTATCGAATCGCAGGCCGAGTATAAATCGGGTTTTATATGGTATTGCGAGATAGACGTACCGTGTCGGCCCTATTTACGATCTCATTAGTGATCATGTCCATATTCAATGTTATTTACAGTAGGTTAAAATGACATATAAAATTTATTTATCATGATTTTTCCCACGATTGCTTTATTTCTGGAAATAATTTGATTGTCAACAGAAAACATACGCGAGTATACGTATAATTTACAATATATCGATCGACGATAAATATCGGCTCACAGTGGTTTTTGCGTAAACAAAAATACAAAAATACCAAATGTGACGACTTTATATCGTTGATTAAAACAACATCGCAATAAGAATGTTTTTAACAACTTTACATATGACATCAATAGGATTATTGATCACGAATTAAAAAGTGCCAAGATTATAAACGGTTTCACTTAAACAGACAAGTAAACATCGAATTTTTTAGCCACTTGACAAAGAGTTAATTAATTTACTGTTTATAAAAATAAAGAGAACCTTAAGTTAAAATTGTTGTCCAAATTTGTTGTATTTCAGGCAAATATTATTGTATTAGGTCATAAATCCGTGACTGGGAGATTAAAATTTCCAATGATACAAATTCAGGGACGTAGATAGGAACCAATGGAGTTCGCCGCTGTACCACGTGATACCTTCTAACGTGTCTGTGAAACGCTTGTTTCCAATGGACATAGAATCGCATAATATGACGCTTTCCCATAAAAACGACGTTATTCCGGGAATTTGTAACGTTGACGTTTTCCAAAATGTTCCGCACAAACGTTAAGAGGTATTGATCACGTGGAACGGCGGCGAACCCCATTATAATCGACGACTGACTACATGAAAAATGTAAATTCCAGTAAAACTTGAATTACTGTAAAACTGTAGACAATGTTCGGGTTCGACAAAGTTTTGCTTTGCCTTTTTGACCGTTTGTGACCATGGGATGGTGCGCATGTACATGCATTTATTCCATGCATACTAGTATCATCATTTAAAAGCAATTATCATCAAGTTCAGGTGTCGCCAGTATAACCATCACCATTTAACGCTATTTTTCATTTTTGGCAACCCAATACCGGTTTAGCCCACTAAACCACCATTTTATTTTTTGTCGGGGGGAGGGGGGTTACAAGAAATAGTGTAGTGGGCTGATAAGTCGGACTAATATAATTCGTTCCCATCTACGTCCCTGTTGGTTCATTATTACTTCTTTTGATATTTCTTTCTTAAAGACTTTTACTGATGATGTTACATTACTTGTTTTTAGTGCTTATCTTTTGTTTGGCCATGTTTTGTGTTTCAACGCTGTAACCAAGAACAAAGACAACAAATGAATTTCATTTGATAAAATCAGTAAATATGTCATATTATATAATATTATGATTTTTTTTTAAAGATTTCATTCAGATTAACATACATATTTAGAACCACTACAATTGTCAGGAAATGTCGACATACCCATCCATAGACGAAAACAGTAATGTTTTATTGATCAACATAACTTTCCAACTACATGTACAAGATTTTAATAAACGGTTTAGTTGGCAAACATCCGGGCCATATGTAGTACATGTACTACCCGAGAACGATTATATAAAACCCAGTTGTTTTCTGAAAAGTAAAAATACTGCGCGTCTGTTGTCGAGTGGTAAGATTTTCAAATCATGTTTAAAGGGTCGTGGATTCAAGTCTTTGTCGGACTGTCACTGGTGTGTCTTCGAGCAAGACATCTCGCCACTAGTGATTGGGGATATATAGTAATACCGTTGTTCGTGTGTGTATGTGTGAAAATTTGTTTCTGTGCATTTAAAAGAAAACCGTAACGTGGCCCGATTGAAACGTTGATTTATTGTGGCGGCGATTGGTATTGGGTTGTTCGACAACCTTATAGCACATCCAAGATGACCGCCGTTACTATAAATATCAAAAACCTATTTATGGCCATCACAACCTTACTTATGTACCGATTTTGTTCAATTTTTAAACATAGAAAAAGGAATTCGGGATTAAACTTATGGAAAAGTTTTTTCTGTAAAAAGTTTAGTATGTGTAATATTTATGCATTATACAGCCTTAAAGTGTATTCAAGATGGCTGTTGTTACTATAAATAGTAAAAGCTATAAATGGTCATTACAGCCTTATTTATGTGCTGATTGCATCATAACTTTAAACATAGAAAATAAAACTCGGATTTTTGACTTATGTAACTAGTGAGAATTTGGTTTGTGCAATATACAAATGATGTCTATTTTTGGCACAACTATTAATGTGGTTTTAGATCTATTAAATGGCTCAACCACCCCACTTATTTCACAACCAGTGTTCCATAAAACATATTAGGCTTTGTATGGGGTGGGGTTGGGGTAGTGTTCTCTGAACACCTTGTTTTAGAACTATAATTTCTCTCATTGTTTTTAAAGTCCAGAGTCCAAAACGAAACAAACACAGCTGCATTTGTTATATTTAGTTCAGTTAAAAATGGAAATGTGTCAATAGTTTAGTGCACGTGTTGGACAATTTGACATTTGTGCTGAGGAACACATGTCCTAATTTATGTTGGTTTGTATACATTGCGTTGACTTACGTATGCACTGTTTACTGCAGGAGCACGTCACATAATTAGCCTCTTGTACTTAGTGGTGACCAAGAACCGAGAGGTCTTTACACGTTGCGGTGACCAAGAGGTCTCAGAGAATGGCTTACAAACCACAAATCCTTTGATCACAAAGTGTGAGACAGTATGTCAGTTCACTAACAGAAGGTTAATCCAGTTTACTCCGCCATTCCACGACTGAGAACGGACCACAAAACCTCTGACCACAAAGTGTGAAAAAATCAGTTCACTAACCGAAGGTTGTGTAATCCTGATTACCCCTGATGCCATCCCACAACTGACCATAGACCACAAAACCTCTGACCGTAAAGTGTGAGAAAGTATGTCGGTTCAACTGAGTTTCCACCACCATCCGAGATTGTAAGTGTAAAGATTCTTAACGCTTCTGACAACTTAGTGTAAATCGATCAATTCGATTTGTCATATACCATTTTTTAATTTAATCATAAAATACATTAAAAAAATGGTATATGACAATTTTATGATTAAATTAAAAAAAATGGTATATGACCGATTCGATTTGCGTTTTCTCCGTGTAATCCAGTTTCCTTGCCATCCAAAAGACTGACTAGCTCGATATAAGTGAAAAGAGTCTCGATGCTTTTGCCAGCATTATAGAGTGTAATGGGGTCACCGCTGTACCACGTAATCAATACCTTCTTAACGTTTGTGCGAAAAGTTTTGGAAAACGTTAACGTCACAAACCCCTGGAATAACGTCATTTTTTACGGGTAAACGTCACTTTATGTTCTTCCATATCCATTAGAAATAAGCGCTCCACACAAACGTTAGAGGGTATCACATGGTGTACAGCGGCGAACCCCATTCGCTTGTGAGAGTTTGGTGAGAAAAGAGATAAAAACTCAGGTTATTTTGGGTATCTAAGTCCAATGCCCATGATTTTCGCCCTCTGGAAATATGACTTGTTGCGGGTGAACAAATGTTCATATCTCCCTCACTCAAAGGCAATAAATGTATTATGTATTGTACGGCAAAATGATATTTTAGATGAAATACTTGACGGAAGTAAAAGAAATTTATTTTGCTATAAAATAAAAAGGTTATTGAACTCGCAAGCTCGTGCAACTGTCAAGTCATCTCAGGACAATATTTCACAAAATATCAGTTCAATAACCCTATAATATCAGATAATAGTTCAATATCTGCAGGAGTACAGCAAAAAGTCCGGAAAGCTAATTCTCGCACGCCTACATCACCAAATTAATAGCCACAAAATCAAATTAATAGCCCAATTCAACTTTGTTGTAACTCGGCTAAAAATCTTGACTTGGAGTTAAAACGACAGGGCTATCATGAACGTCATGATTACTTGCAGCGAAATCTAATTATGGTAGTAGACGAATTACTTGGTTGACGAACCTCTTCAATCAAGTTCGTGGATAATAAAATTTAGTTTGTAATTTTACGTTGCATTTGATGTATACTTGTTGCTAAATAAGTTATATTGCAGTTACTAAATACGTTATGGTGCAGACTTCTCATGGAAAGCAATACTCACCAGACATTTCAAGTATAATTAAGTCTTCGTTATTCCATATCCAACGGAAATAAATGTTTCCGACAAAAGTTAGGGGTGTAATGGGGTATGTAACAACCCACTTTGAAAAAATTACGCACTTTGAAAAAATTTTTCAAATCGCGTTAAATTCGGGACAAGCTCAACGCACTTTGAAAAAAATTTTCAAAGTGCGTTAAAAAATTGTTCAGCCCAACGCACTTTGAAAAAAATATTTTTTTATTTCAAACAGCGTTAAAAAACACCTGTGACAACCCACTTTGAAAAAATTACGCACTTTGAAAATTTTTCTTCTCAACCATAAAACATCTTTGATTTTAACAATTTTCTTGGAGCTCTTCTTTACGGGAGACCCGATAATAACCAAAAGGAATAAACGTGCACCAGGCAGTTTGATAGACAGTACGTTCAAAATGGCAAAGCACAGAGAGAGAGAGAGAGATCGAGAGATCTTGAGATTTTATTAAAAGAAAACGAATTGCCAACTTGTCGACCTTTGTCAATTTGGTGTGTGTGTGTGTGTGTGTGTGTGTGTGTGTGTGTGTGCTAGCATATTCTAGTAATATAAACAGGTCTGGAATACAACTATATAACGACATGAGAACCCTTGATAGTTAATCAGTCAGGACGTCGGAACAATGGCAATTATAGCCGATATAGGCAAAATTAATAATATGAAAAGTAGGAGGTTTGGCGCGTGTGGGACCCCTATATGTAGTAACTACCACAAATGTAGTAACTTTTACAAATCTGAAATGTAATGAAAAAGTGTCGCATAGTTTGGTCACAAATGTAGTAAATGTTTTTCACAAATGTAGTAAAATTTTACCACAAATGCAACAACTAAAAAAATGATAAAGTGTAATTTTTTTCACAATTGGTAATATCTCGGCTATTCATGGTTCATGTATATGTGAACAGTCATTTTCAGCGGTGACAAGGCTACTACAAGGGAGTTCCGAGATGAATTTCACGTCCCCAGGATATTTATTAGTCGCCGCTTCGAAGATATAATTTTTTGATTTGTTATTGGTCACTCCCGCCCCATCTTCGATGGGTTGAATTTTATTTATTTGTTATGGCATGTTTAATAATGTACTTTCTGTCACGGAAGATAATTTCCGTGTGTGAGAGATCACTGGTTCGAACCCCGGCAGGATCTGACCAAGACTTTTTGAAAATGATATTGTGAAATGAAAGCCATTGGGGTAATTTGGATAAGACCTTACAACCGATGCCCCATGTCGACGCAGATGTTACACGATAAAGTGCACTCCTTAACCCTAAATTTCAAATTCCAAACAGGAAACATCTCTCATCTATATATGTTTAAATTCTTTTGCTAATAAAATTTATGAAATGTAATGTGTAATATAATGCATTACTTTAGTAAAGTAATTGTAACATAATGCATTACTTTCCAAATTGCAAGTAATTGTAATTGTAATATAATGCTAGTTTTGCCAAAGTAATTGTAATGTAATGCATTACATGTACATTGCAATGTAATTCGCCCCATGTCTGACATATAGGGTCTCACAGCCCGCCATAAACCGGTTAACCACACCACCCCTTTATATCGAATGTAGGTCCAAGTCGTACCATGATGGCAACGGGCCTTAAAATTTTATTGTATTGTCTATTGTTGTTGGTTGGTTTTTTTCGGGGGGGGGGAAGCTTTTGGTTACTGGCATTTGTCCAGTTTCACAATTTTTAGACATCTTTAACACCAATTAAATATTTGCGTTTCCTCTCTTGAACATACAACTACTACTATACTACGCATTTGAGCAGGAGATACTACTCCCGGAGCACCTGATCTCACTTCCATGTCTGTCTGGAGATCCGCGCTTCTTTTCTTACACATATTTGCAAGCTATTTAGTTTCGCGAGAAAGGAATACACATTAGTATTGTTTGTGTGGATTTATGTGTTCAATGGCCAAACTTATATATATATTCCATCTTCAAATTTGAACTAAATCGGACAACACATAAGACTAAAACGGCCGATTATGCGTTTATAGTAACGGCGGGTATCTTGGATATGGCGCGGGAACGCCAACAAAACTTTTAATCTTTACAAACCATGGGCCTTTCACACCAAATTTGGTTCAAATTGGCCCAGTGGTTTCATTGTAAATATACATGGTTTACGGTCAGGATATATATGGTATAGGTGCTACATATCGCAAAGATAGGCGTTTTCACAAAATTTCCCCCTTGTAACCCCCTCCTCCTCACCCCGACACCCTAGGCTGCTAACCACATTTTGAAACTGGTTTTCACATTCTGCGACATACAAACGCTAACCCTGCTATTAGTTATGTTGGTTAAAACTTGTGTTGGCTGTTGTAGATCATTCAATCACAAATGAAAATATGCGTTGAACGAAGTGAAATAAATTTAAATGTACCTCATTAACGCAGTTTGATTTTATTTTCAATTCGCGTTGAACTTGTCCCGCATTCAACACAGTTTGAAAAAAAATTAAAGTGCGTATTTTTTTCAAAGTGGGTCGAATTTTATATGTACCTCATTAACGCACTTTGAAGTATTTTTCAAAGTGCGTTGAGCTGAACCATTTTTTAACGCACTTTGAAAAAAATTTTCAAAGTGCGTTGAGCTTGTCCCGAATTTGACGCGATTTGAAAAATTTTTTCAAAGTGCGTAATTTTTTCAAAGTGGGTTGCTACAGGGATACGCTGGTGACACCACCATAATACGGGGTCTAAGGTGGTCTAGCAAGCGTACTTACGGATCAGTGCCTCTCAACGCCCAGGTTCGAATCCCACTTGGGGCAGATTAGTTCCTAATGTAAAACCCGACTGGTTCTGACCGAAGACTAGAAATTGGACAGTGACTGTTCTTTCACCACGCACTCGGCATTACGAAATGAAAGTCATAATTCTATCGGGTGGGAACTTAAAATAAACAAGGTCCTGTGTCACGGTAGGCGTGGTATGCCACAGGGGCCAGTTTCATAATAAAATTTAAAAAATACCCCTAAGTATATAAAACAGAGTACTCTTTTTCATATACTTAGGGGTATTTTTTAAATTTTATTATGAAACTGGTGTACTCTTTTTTATATACTTAGGGGTATTTTTAAATTTTATTATGAAACTGGCCCCTGTGTAGTACGCTAAAGAACCCAATATCTGGCGACGTCTCGATATAAGTTATATACTAGTATTCTTGACTGTGAAGTTAAGCAACATTACTCAACTACCTAATGTGAGAAATTTCGCTTGCCGAAGGTCGGTGGTACTCCGGTTTCCTACACCATCTTAGAACTGACCGCCTCAACATAAGTGACGAAAACTCTTGACTGGGGCGTAAAACACATTACTCCCAACTAAAATGAATTAGAAACAGCTAAAAAGTTTAGGTATTTTTTTAGTACTGAATACTTCCGTTATTGATACGACAATTGAAACATGTAATACTTTGGGAAAACGGCTCTTACAAGCAAAATGTGCAGATCGTTGTATTTCCAACAACTGGTCACCAACCTACACCCGTCCAAAGTCGGGGCGAAGTGAGGGGTTTTGTAACAATTATCTGTATGGCATGTCGATTGATGCAAAAGCCATGAAATCCTATGATACGACTCAGCTATCGTGTACTATTCATCAACACACACACACACACACACACACATACACACACACACACACACACACACACACACTGTATATAGTCTTTTGCATTCCTCCAAAGACAAGTTGTGAACTTATCATGCAGAATAAAATGGACATTTAAATATAATCTTTCTATACTCCATATCTTTGATATCTTCGTTTCTTCTTCTTTAACTGGCTATATACATATTTTAGCTAAATATATTTCATCAGTTTAACATCTTTTCCCGAAAAGATTTATCCAAAGTTTGATCTAAGTAGAAATAGTACGTTTATATAATATACAATATTGCATGTTCGTCAATAAAATAGTAGTTATAATCTGATGATTGCAATCGCATAATTTGCTTTTTTTCCTTATTTGTGTTTAATGTTGAACTTTGTGTTTTGTTTGTCTAAATACTAGACGGTTATGATTGTAATACCAATACACATATTTATTATTAATTATGAAAATATCCTAAATTTACAGAAAATGTCATATTATTATTATATATTATTTTTATTATTTGATTGGTCAATTGAATTACTTATTCATTCGTTTGTTTATTGTTAACTTGTCAGTGTATTATGTTATTTAAATAAGTAAATCATGATTCAAATATAACTTGAATGTGTGAATAAATCACTGCTTCTTGTAGAATTTTTTATTTTTTCATTAAAAATTTATACAAATTCTGGCAATAAAATAAAAGAAATGCCAATGCAAAAAATTAGGGCTTATTGTGTTTTATACAATAAAGATTATTATGTAATCAAATTTATTGTGTTTGTGCAAATAAACTTATCATGTGTTGCCATTTAAAGAAAACTTTGTAATATTTTGTAAGTTTAACATCCCCTGAGTCATTCGTGTTTTTTTAATCTAGTAAAGTCTATAAATTATAAATAAGCGAATTGCTTGAAGTATTTCCTCTACATATTTTTACTATACACAAAAATGAATAGCGTAAAGTGCATGTCACTGAACTTCATTCAAGCGGGCAGGTTGTTTACAGGTGGCGCTGTTAACATCTGATCACGTGCTCTTTGATGTCATCACCAAAACAATGTTAATGTAATGCAAAAGGAAAACATACGTCATGACTGGATGGAATGTTTTTCACGAAAATTCGTATTTTCATTTTATTACGTGGTAAAGGTATGGTTTGATATGTAATATATAGTTTAGACTTTCCATACATCAAGAAGATTGGAGTTATAAATCGCTAGTAATGTCTGAAAATTTCAAAATGCCTTCGGATTCCTTGCATACTATGTTTTCAAGATGGAGGTCATTTGTGTATTATAATGTAATATTGTTTATGTTTTTATCAACTCATTTACACAAAGCTAGTGGCGACCATGACCAACACCAAGCTGCAACAGAAAATGTATTTAATGCTATAGTAAATGTGACATATATTGACCCTGCTACAAAGAAAATAGAGACGAAACAAGAGAGTATGGGTCATTATGGCATTGACAGCAAGAAAGATTCAGTGAGTGGTGTCTTGGTTCATGTTAGAACGAAGGAAAACAAGACAGACGGATGTACAAATTACACTAATCCTATCCCATCTACAAAATGGATAGCTCTAATAGAAAGAGGAAATTGTAAGTTCCAGGAAAAGATTTTCAGAGCAGCTAAAACTTACAATGCTTCAGCAGTGGTTATCTACAATGAGCACCGACAAGAGCCTACTGACAATAAAGAACTTATAATGAACACCGATGGTAAATATGATTGATAAGCCAGTCCATTATGTGTCTGTTATCCAGACCAACCTTTGTACATGTTGAACAGAGCTTCCATTTGCCCCTGATACTGTTTTTTGACGCTTGAGAATCAAATTTTACTCCAGACGCTAAGTAAAAAAGAATAACAAAATTTGACCCCTGAAAGTCAAGATTCAAATGGAAACCCTGTTCACTACATGTTGTAATGATGTTAATGTGTATTGTTATGTGCCTGCTGCTTCTTCTTCTTTTTTTTTTTTTTTTTTTGGTGAGCAAGTTTTCATTGTTTTATCACAATTGACATTTATTTTACTGAAATCTCTCTAAAGTAATCTTAAGGCTTATACTACTTGCGTCCATGTACCAGCACCACTGGGGTAGCTCGCTACTCAACTGGTAGAAAACTCAGTCTGTAAGTGAGAGGTCCTGGGTTCAAACCCGTCAGGTTTGACTGAAGACTTGAAAGTGGGTGTGACTGTTCTTTCGCCAAACATAGGCATTACGAAGTGAAAGTAACAGGTCTTTCAGATGGGAACTTAAAATAACGAGTTCCCATGTCGAGGTAGGCATGGCATGATAAAGAACCCTGCTGTATAATGCCATCAGCGCAGCGTACAGGAAAATTTCTGCACCATAGCCAATAGCTGGTGATATCTTGATATAAGTGAAATATTCTTGACTGGTATATAAAACACCATTACTCAACTAAACTCCATGCACCAGCATCTTAATATCTTCCTATCTCTTGGTAGCACTTTAGCTCACCTGATCAAATGTACTCATATGAGCTTATGGGTCTTTCATATAGCTGCTTTTTAGCGCAGTGTAATGTATGTGTGTGTGCATTCATTTAACACCTATTTTCGACAACTCGGAAATTACCATACAGATTTCTATAAAACGTAACTGGGTCAAAGTGACCAAGGTGTGAAAAATCTTATAAGTAGTTGTCTCTGAAACCGATGATTGGAGTTAATATCTGATCAAATGTGATATTTGGGTTGTCTAGGGCCTTAACTTAAGTTTGTTCATTTTGTCATTCATGACAAATCTTTACTGTTCAAAAAGCCTTTTCTATTCTTTCTCATAGTCTTACCAATTACCTATGTTTCCATTCCTGGTAGCAAAAATCACCATTGGCTACTAATTTCTGAGGAATTCTTTCAAAAGTAACCTAATTTAGCAAATTTGTGAAAAATTACTTTAAAAAGACTATATTTTCACAAATTTTGGAAATTTGGCTACAAATTATTTTAAATTAATAGAAACATAGAATTACCATCTTCTACAGCAGTACATCCATTTCTTATGAACAGTTGTCAAAAGTGAATATTGAACAAGGGATAAGAAGCACCTAGTAATTATCTAAGTACATTAATTTAAAAAAAAATGCATAAATCTCAAGACGTTCAAGATGATGAATAATTTAATCAGTCATTAGTCATGACTTGTCTTATGGTCTAGTACTGTGAATAAATTTAAATAAAACAAAAATCCAAAACAAACCCAACAGCAAAAAAATCTTTGAATGTTTATATTTAGCATAGAAAAACAGAAAAGTTTTACAAAAAAGTGGTAAGGTTTTAATGGATACTTGATTTATCTTTTTAGATAAATATGATACTCAGAGCTTGATGAAGGTCAAGGACAACTTCACAAGTTTGACATTTGATAATAAACAATTTTAAGTTAGTTCTAAGGTTATCTCCCTTTCCGGTCAAAATCTTCAATGGCCCCGAATGTTGCCAATCTCTGTGTTACATAAATTATAAAATATATTGTATTTATATATTTTGCTCCACCTAATATTGTGTACCGATAATTGTCTATTGTGGATGTAAATAACACCTTACAAAGACGTCTATGTGTCCACTCCAGATCTAATTTAGTATATCAAATTTTTTATGAAATTATCAATTTGGCATTATAATTCTATATAGTAATATACATGTTAATAAAAAGTTGCTACGCAATCTCTAGATTCCTACTGTCTGTCCCACCATTTTCAAACAGGTGTGACAGTTGCTCACACTTGCTAACCTGATTTCAAAAGCATGTACTGTACATACAGTAACACAGTAAATTATGTACTATACTTCTCTCTGTAACAGTAGTAGATTATCTGCCAGACTGTCCCTGGATATATCATAGAGTTTATAAATACTATATCAGCAATGGGATAGCCACTGTATTGTAATGTGTTATTATTAATTTACTATAAGTACATGAAATATGTGATGATTGTGTATTGACAGTCTTTCACCTCCAAGTCGAGATCAGGACAACATGGGCTTCTATATAGACTGTTTTGTTTACTGAGTAGTTTATTATGATTTTTTTTGTCTTGTCTGTTTGGCAAAACTCCAGTGTAAGGTATCAAGGATAAATAGGTTTAAGTTACTTGGTATTAATGTATATTTATATACTACACAGGTATAGAAGGTAACAGTTCAGGGACAAAAAGGGCTCTGGCTGGGTAATTTCCAAGGTCGATATTCTACCCCATTCACAATTCCAAATTTTATGGTTTTTACACAACCAGTGACAAATTACCAGTATTTTGGCATTTTCTATAGATTCTTTTGAACAATTTCAGTCATTATGAAGCTTATTTTCACAGTTGTAAGGGTCTGACCCTATTCACATTGGGGTGAAAGAGAGAGAGAGAGAGAGAGAGAGATGCATTAAAAACATTGTAACAAATTTGTTGATGGATGTCTAGGTTTCCACAAATTTAAAATAATTAGTAGCCAAATTTCCAAAATTTGTGAAAATATTGTCCTTTTTAAAGTATTTTTCCACAAATTTGCTAAAATAGGTTACTTTTCGAAAGAATTCTTCAGAAATTAGTAGCCAATGGCGATTTTAGCTACCAGGAATGGAAACATAGGATGTACATATAAGTAATTTACATTGGTTCACTATGTCTCATTGTTCATTCAGGAAAAGCAATGGGGCCATTGATCCCATATTTTGCCAAATGACCCTTTTGTTAAGATATTGGAGGGCCATTGTTTACATTAAATGAATGCAAAAATAGTGTCAGTGATGTTATCCTAGATTGAACAACTGATACAGTAACATGTTAATTTAAATATAGTACATAAACTCAGTTTGATATGTCTCCAGACCTTGAGGCCACTATGATATTTCTGTTCAGTTGGTAGAGTGCTTATCTGTATGTAGGAGGTTGGGTTCAAACCCTGGTCAAATCTGATCAAGACTTACATACAGTGACTGTTCTTTTGCCAAAGAATCTGCAATTTCAAATGAAAATCCCAGGGTCCTTCAGAAAGGGCTTAAAAACCAATGTCTTATATCAGGGTAAGCATGTCAAGCTAAAGAACACCTCCTCCTGCACAATGCAGAGGTGAAAATTTTAAAGTTTGTCATTTTTGAATGAACTAAAATATTGTTTTGGTGTAGTAGTGGGTACATCATGGTAAAATATAGATTTGTTTCAAGTACACATGTGCTTCCTGTGCAATGGTTAACAAAATTCACATGCTATAGGAAAGGAAGAATTAACATGTGTTAGTATACAGTATTTACATTATGTCATTACATATACATTTACTATAAATTATTAATTAACCAGGGGAGGGATGAACTCTTGTTTGAGGTGACAGAGATACAACAGAAATACCGGTACTAGTACATGAATATTACATGTATATCCATTGGGTCGTGACCTTATTTTTGAGCTTTGTGCTTTTACTAATTACCAGTATCTGGAAAACCATAATCAATTTTTATGTGCCTATACATAAGAATATTGTCAAGGTACTGATGCAATAATTATTTTGATATATAGATAAATTAGGCTGTGGGTTGAAAGATGAAGGTCACAGATGAGAATACTGAAATTGTGAGTTGTTCAGAATATTATAAAGGTCAAGGTCACAGATGGGTATTTCAGGTTTTCCTTTACCTTTCAAATGGGGGACAAAGATCATGCATGGCCTTTGTGCTTTTGCTTAAAGATACATTTGTATTACTATTAATGACATTACATGTATTTCGAATTAAAGCTTAAATTGGGATACTTGAATTAAGATTATCTAAATACAATAAGTATCTTGTAAATTATTGCAACAGGGGTACAAAAATGTATCTTGCCTCATTTAGCAGTGGTCTAATTAATGGTTAGAAGATTATGGTTTCTCTACATGAAGCCAGGAACAAATGTCTGGACCATGACAGCATTGAAAGAAAAAAAAACTTAAAATCTTGACTACTGGTATGTGATGTTAAGATTTTGACATGAGTTTTTAGTTTTTATGCTTTCTTAAAACAGTTCAGCTAGCCATTATTTACCACTGCGGTAGCTCAGTTGGTAGAATGCTCGCTCCGTATGTTAAAGGTCGTGGGTTCGATCCCCGGCCGAGTCTGACCCAAGACTTGAAAGTGGGTAGTGACTGTTCTTTCGCCAAGTACTCGGCATTACGAAATGAAAGTCATGGTTCTTTCGGATGGGAACTTAAAATAAACGAGGTCCCGTGTCACGGTGGGCTTGGCACGTTAAAGAACCCTGCTGTATAATGCCATCAGCTCAACGCACAGGCAAAATTTCTGAACCTTCGCCTATAGCTGGCGACGTCTCGATATAAGTGAAATATTCTTGACTGGGACGTTAAACACCATTACTCAACTCAACTCATTATTTATCAGGTGAGCTTATGAAGCCCTATGGCCCTCTTGTTAGATTTGTTTAGTGAAAACTATAATTCTAGTGGGAATTACAAATTTATGCAAATCATTCCTTAAATTTGGGTGATCCAGAACCAGAGTCTCATAACTAAGGGGAGACAATGTCTTGCTTCGATATTTGCGATTTGTTCAAAGTTCATACTGGTACATTCTAGTAGCTATAAAAAAACTGCCCCAAGTGATCTTGGACCTTGGACCATCAGATTTTTTTAGTATGTCTTGATCACTATGTGCATAGCTTTATTGGTTTAATGAAACATGTTTTACAAAGAATAGATTCATTTAAAATGTTTTAGATAACATTATAGCTTATTTATTAGCTCACCTGAGCCAAAGGCTCAAGTGAGCTTTTCTGATCACAATTTGTCCGTTGTCTGTCGTCGTCGTCGTTGTCGTCGTCGTTGTCGTCGTAAACTTTTACATTTTCATCTTCTTCTCACGAACCACTGGGCAGATTTCAACGAGACTTGGTCAGATGCATGTCTTGGTCGGTGCAATTCAAATTTGTTCGTGGTGTTGCCATGGCTACCATAACTAGGTCAAGGTGACCTAGGGGTGCAAAAATCTTAAAAAATCTTCTTCTCCGAAAGTATTGATTAGAGAAAAAATCTGATGTGATATTTGGCTTCTCTAGGGTCTTTAGCCTATAGTTTGTTCATTTTGTGAAATTCGGACAAAAAATAGGTTACGCGTTTTTGCGTTTAATTTTGAAAAAATTGTAAAATAGCTTCAAATTGTTATAACTTGACTATTTGGCCAGATAATGACATGGGGTTTTCAGTTTTGACATCTTCTTGTTAGTATCTTCAAATTGAGGTCAAGGTCAATTATGAAGGTCGTGACCTAATTTTTTTACCTCTGATTATAATTATTATCTCGAAAACTATAAACTTTTTGTATAGGCATGTATATTAGAATGTTGTAGGTATTGATACAACAATCATTTTGGTGTATAGAAAAAGGTCATGGGTTCAAAGGTCAAGGTCACAGATGTAAAACAATACCAAAATGGTTACTTATCTCGAAAACTATAAACTTTTTGTATAGGCATTTATATTAGAATGTTGTAGGTATTGATACAACGATCATTTTGATATATAGAAAAAGGTCATGGGTTCAAAGGTCAAGGTCACAGATGCGAAACAATACGGAAATGTTTAATTATCTCGAAAACTATAAACTTTTTGTATAGGCATGTATATTAGAATGCTGTAGGTATTGATACAACGATCATTTTGATGTACAGAAAGAGGTCATGGGTTCAAAGGTCAAGGTCACAGATGCGAAACAATACGGAAATGTTTAATTATCTCGAAAACTATAAACTTTTTGTATAGGCATGTATATTAGAATGTTGTAGGTATTGATACAACGATCATTTTGATGTATAGAAAAAGGTCATGGGTTCAAAGGTCAAGGTCACAGATGCGAGACAATACCGAAATGGTTAATTATCTCGAAAACTATAAACTTTTTGTATAGGCATGTATATTAGAATGTTGTAGGTATTGATACAACAATCATTTTGATGTATAGAAAAAGGTCATGGGTTCAAAGGTCAAGGTCACAGATGCGAATCAATACCGAAATGGTTAATTATCTCGAAAACTATAAACTTTTTGTATAGGCATGTATATTAGAATGTTGTAGGTATTGATACAATGATCATTTTGATGTATAGAAAAAGGTCATGGGTTCAAAGGTCAAGGTCACAGATGCGAATCAATACCGAAATGGTTAATTATCTCGAAAACTATAAACTTTTTGTATAGGCATGTATATAAGAATGTTGTAGGTATTGATACAATGATCATTTTGAGGTATAGAAAAAGGTCATGGGTTCAAAGGTCAAGGTCACAGATGCGAAAACAATACTGAAATGGTTAATTATCTTAAAAACTATAAAAGTTTTGTATAGGCATGTATATTAGAATGTTGTAGGTATTGATGCAATGATCACTTTGATGTAAAGAAAAAATTCATTGGGGTTTAGTATTTATGTTTTCTTTAAATCTATCAGCTAGCCATTAGTTATCAGGTGAGCGTATAAGGCCCATGGGCCTCTTGTTTTGAGTATATAGGCTAGCTTTATTGGTTATATATAAATATGACTCTTGATTTCTTTTTATCATTTAACAGGTAAAGATGTTGTTGCAATATTCATTGGTGTAGAAGAGGGACACAGACTGGCAAAATTAGTGAACAGTGGAAAAAATGTGACAATTCGTATTTCAGTGGGTGAAAAACGTGAACCAGTACACTCAACCCCACCATACAATCCTCATAATATAAGCAAGACATCAGTCCTGTTTGTATCCATATCCTTCATCGTTCTTATGATAATTTCACTGGCGTGGCTGGTATTTTACTACATACAGCGCTTCAGATATGCTCATGCTAAAGAACGATTGACAGTAAGTATTAAGCTTCACATTATCACATTTTCTGAAGTGAGTAGTGAGTACCAGGGTATTTGATTTTGTTGTGTTATACAGTAAAACCTCGATTCATTGCCACCATTTTTTCAGTTAAATATTGGCATTATAAAGGGTTTGGCGGTAAATTGGGGGAGGCAAATAAAGAAAAACATAAGCAGAATGGATTTTGGGACTTCAAAATAGTGTGGCGACAAGCGAGGTGGCAAAGTTATGTGGCATTATAATGAGGTTTTACTGTATGTTCATATTTTATCCCTGTACATACATGCCTACACTTAGGATTGATCTATATGTTAAGGCTAAGAAAAGACACTGACAGTAAGTATTAAGCTTCACATTATCACATTTTCTGAAGTGAATATTTGATTTTGTTGTTTGTGTTTTATATTCATATTTTATTCTTATACATATATATATATATATACATGTATATATGCACCTCACTTTAGATAGATCTATATGTCAATGCTAAGAAAAGATATGGAGAGTAAGCATTAAGCCTCACACAGTTTCTTAAGCAAGTATTTGTTTTTGTTGTTAGTGTTTTTTATTACATCAATGGCTATGCTTCAAATTTATATGTTCATGCTTAAAAAAAGTGTGAAGGGTCCTGGGATTAATCTAGGTTTTGGGGGAAACTACATGTATTCCCTTGAAATTAGGAAAATCAGTGATCTAAAAGAACAGTGATATGCTCGGTGATTGCTACTCTTTGATCTCTACTCTTTATTTAGTGCATTATCAGTGATAACTGATAAACATCGTGCAAGTTAAAAGACACTTTGCAGATTAAGTTGATACAAAACTTAAGCACCAAGCTGATTTTGCCTGTCAAACATGGATATGGCATAAAATGATTGAAATTTAAGAGAAACTTGGAAAATCTTATCCCAACAATAATCTTGGAATTTTTTTAAGATTCAAAACAAATATTTTTTATGATCTAGGGAAATTGTCAGTAATATTAGGAGAATTTTTTAGTTACTTTAGGATAAAAAAACGCAACATTCCTTGAGAAAAAAATACTGAATTTCAGTAGTCGGGCTAGATTAATCCCTGTTTAATCTATAGGGTCATGCTAAAAAAGATAAAAGATTGAGAGTAAGCTATAAGCCACACACATTTTCTTAAGCCAGTATATTTTTTGGTTGTTTATATGTTTTGTCAGTTATTTATATACACAAACTGTAATCATGTAATGTAGAAAAGGTCTCTGCCAATCCTTAGCTGTACGTAATTACCATCCAAAGTCAACACTACAATAATCAATAAACAAGAGTATGTTTAATACCTACCAGTACAATCTTTGTTGTTAGATATAAAGAGGGTAGCATTATGTTATAATAAGCTGTGTATTAGATCTTGTTTATATATATAAATATACAAATATTAAAGGTGAAATCATAACAAGATTACTGGCGTTAGCATTACGTGGGACGGTTAGATCTTGATCTCGACATAGGCATTCACTATATTAGCATTACAGGGGATGGTTAGATCTTGATCTCGACATAGGCATTCACTATATTAGCATTACAGGGGATGGTTAGATCTTGATCTCCACATAGGCATTTACTTTAAGCATTACAGGGGACGGTTAGATCTTGATCTCAACATAAGGCATATTTTAGAATGAAGTTTTATGCCACAGTTAAGAATTTTCACTTATATTGAGACAGTTAGTTAAGAAATGGTGGAGGAAATCAGAGTGTCTTGAAAAACCACCATTGAACCTGTGGCAAGCAAACTAACTAACATTAGGATCTGTCACGAGTGGTATTTGAAATTAGGTGATGAGGCACTGTGATCCAAAAGTGTATGTCATAGTCACTTGGTGGTAGCGCGAAGTTATATCCAGTTCTTCAATACCAACACTGGTAGGCCTTATATCCTTTAAATGAAATGGATGTTCTACATAGTGTTAACTCCATGTCTTTCACTAATATTTTGTTTGCTGCTTTTCTTGAAAATTATTCAACAGATATTTATAAAACTTTACAGGAACAATCTCTCTTGAATTGGCTTTCCATTTCAGTTATTACTTGTTTTTTATGTGGCGGGGTGTATTATGACATGCCATTGTCACCTGTTTCTGACATGATCCTGCTAAGTATCAGAAAGTCAAAGTCACCAATGCTGTGCTTCTTCTGTTTGTTGTTTCCCTTCTGTCCATTCATTATAATAATTACATAATATGCAAAGTAGATGTTAAGTCAAATTAAATCTTTAAAATTCTTCTCTGCACCAATTTAGATGAAATTGAGCATGGAAAGTATTTTGGGTTATTTAGAACAAATTGTATCTGACAGGAAGATGTTTGATATTTCTTCAAATAGCAAAATCTTTTAATTGGCGAATACTATGGGCATTCTCTTAGTCCTCTTCGGGCGTGTGCGCACATAAGGCCACATTGTGGGCATTACATGGTTTAAATTTTGTTGAAATTTCTCTGTGCAATATTCAAGATGGTCACCATAAAAATCAACAGTAAATAAATAAATACTACAGTAGTCAGGGTTAGCTCTGGCTCTCAATAAGTTAGAGCCAAAAAATAAGCCAATTTTAAAATTTAGGAGCCAATTTATATGTTAAAGAGCCAAAAAAGAAAAACTGAAAACAAAATGGATTTTTTTTTTTAAGCCAGGAATTATAAAAATTAGAAATTGGCTAAATTGGCAAATGACAGAGCTAACCCTGGTAGTAATTAAAATGAAAGTAAAACAAAAACAATAAATGACAGTCTCTAAAATATAGGACATTCCAGGTGAGCTACAAAAGCCTTATTGGACCTCTTGTTAAGGTCTTAGGAATATGCAGAGTTGATTTTATTTATGAAGCCTTCTTTGTACAGAAATGGACTGTGGTCTTTAAGTAGAGATGTTTTTAAACAATTACATGAAGGTTGATCTTTATAGATAGGGTTTTTAAGCTGTTTATAAGATCACTGTAATGTACATGTGACTGGCTATAATCAGAGATGTTCTACTTGGTTCTTTCCACGTTTGTTTTTGTCCATAAATTAACTTCGTTTATCTGGCAGGTGTCCATGTTATATATATGTCTATGGCAATTTAACACCTAATGACATACACCATGATGTTGATGGAACTATCTGTTGATATTAGACAAAATGGTTTCTAATTAGTGGTATTTGTATTATCATCTCTTGTTAGTGTGCGGAGAAACGTTGTCGTAGCCTGTAATAAAGAACAAATCAATAAAGGATTCCAGCGCATCATCTACATGCATGATATTGATTTTTGGTGAATTTTTGTAATTTTCCCATTTTCTGTATCATTTTCTTAATAGATGTTGACTTGGATATATGTAACAACAATTAGTCAGGTGATAGTATACCGACTGTCTGAAAGCTTGCCAAATATACATCACATTTCCATACCTTGTATAAACATTATCTACATGTATGTTCATGTGACTGATGTCTTCATGTCTTCAGGGTTGTTTACTATTTAACTTACCTGCCCATGTCAATTTTACATTTGAATAGAAATGTTTCATCACTAAATAATTGCCATTGTTTTGTTACAGTTCTCTTCACAAGCTGTCAGCTTTTGTAAAAACATTACCCGGTAGTCACTGAACCCATAAAGATATAGGTAGATAAAATTCAATCCTTTCAGAGTTCAGCCCATGCTCACCTGCTTGCCAGGGTGAGCTAATGGCATGGTAGGGTGTGTGTCTGTACGCTTAGTTTAAGTCTTTTCCTCTGAAACCACAGTCCAATTCAAATGAAATTGTATGGAAGATCCTTGGGTACTATCCAACATGTCCATCCAAAACCAAAGACGGTCACCATTAATACAAATAGCAAAAACCTATAGATGACCATTACTGCTTTATTTAAGTACCAATTTTGTTGAAAGTTTGAATATAGAAAATATAACTTAGGGTATTAAACATAAGTAACAGGTTTTTCTGTACAATTTTTAGTTTGCATAATATATGTGCAATATTCAAATATATAAAAATATGGTTTTTTTTAGCCTATATTTGAAAATTCTTTTCAAATCCTTGTCAAAATTAATTGTCATAAAAACTTTAGGGTAGGCATAAAAATTTAGGGTCAGTCTGGTTAGGGTTAGCGAAAATAGTAAATCTTCACTAATTCCCTGATCTCTGTCACTTTTATGTCACTAAGCTTAGAATAAATAGGTTACTGTGTCTACATCTGGCTCATGACATAACAGTAATAGTTAATTCTAAAATCATTTGGTTTTTTTCTGCAGTGAAAATTTTGATGTTTTTGATTTCATTACACTTTCAACTTCCTGGTTTATAAATAGCAGCCAATCAAATATTTTGGAATTTGGAACATTTGTGTAAGGAATTCAATTTCTTAAATTTTTTCAGAACTTTGTTATTGTCACAGAAAATAAAGAAGTAAACATCAATAAATTGTCTTTTTCTGCATTCTTTACAGTGTAATCTAATGTTTAAGAATTGCCAGTCTCTCCAAAGCATTCCATCAAATTGGGAACTTGATTATTGTAATTTGACTTTGAATTGCTGCTCAATACTTTCTACAGAAATAATCTTGTGTCAAAGCTTTCTGAAAAGGTATACATTTCTAGTTTAAAACAGCAATTACTTAGTTGGGAAATTATAGATTATGCAAATGAGGTGTTATTTTAAGCCAATTCATTGGAAATCTTTTCTTCTGAAACCCCCAAACTGGGATGGAACTAAATTTAGTAAGGAAGATCCTTACTTGATGCCGATTAAAATATTGTTTGGCATGGTCATCTGAAATCCAAGATAGATTAAAATATTGTCTGGCATGGTCATCTGAAATCTAAGATGAAAGCCATTGTTGCTATTTATAGAAGAACAAATAAATACTTGTCATAGAATTGTTATTATTGAAGTTCAAATTGAAATAATTTTCTATGACCTGATAATCACAGGCAATGCAAATCAAGTGTTACTTTCCGCTATTACTTTGAAAATTTTATCCTGAATCTACACCGAATAGAATCAAATTTGGTAATGAAGATCCTTGTTTGATGCAAATTGAAAAATTCAAAATCTTTGAAAGAACATCTCCGCCAAATTGTGAAAAATCCTTGGTTGATGTCTTATTTGAAATTGTTTCTGTCATAGCTACCTAATATCTGAATGGAAATAATTGTCAGTTGAGCCCCATTGGGCCTCTTGTATTTTTAAGTTTATTATAATATCTAGTAAAATTCCCCATCATATTCATGTCCATTGTATGTAGCCATATAGGTAAGACAAAGATGATGACCTGTGTCCAGTATATAGGCCACTAATGACCATACTGTCTGTAACAGCTTAAAAGTGCTTATGACCTTTTATTAAACTATTGAATATGCAATAAAACTAAGAATGTACCAGTGTTAAAGCAATAAAAATTGATATGGCATGAAGTCCAAGCCTAATATGTTCACTGAACAACATTCAGTTTTCCATTCTAGCCTTGAATATATTATATATATTGGCAATAATGCTTATGTGACTAAAGATGGTGAATTAGTTTTAAGCTACCTTACATATATTTGATGTATTTGGTTGTTCTAGTTATGGATATTTGCAATAATGCTGATGTGACTATTCATGTTGAATTAATTTTAATAAGCCATACATGTATATTTGATTTTAATGATGGTTTTCTGGCTGTTTTATTACACATTTATACAAAGTGTTACAATGTATATACACTTATCTACATGTATGTATTTAATTATGTATTTCAATACATAACAGTAATTGTTTATTGTGTCATTCACATCATACTTGTTATTTGTGTGGGCAATAATGTAACATGTTTATTATACTTGCTGGTCCTGTACAATATTCTAGATCGTAAAAGTACACATACTGTTATTTTGTCAGTAGTAAGAATTGTAGATGACATAGCTGTGGTAGTGCCATTCCCTTTGGGTTTGTTGATGATAAACTGTACTTTTGATTTGTTTTCTAGCTAACCTAAGTGAGCTATTGTGATCACTCTTCATCTGTTGTATGGTATGTGTTATGTGTCAACATTTGATCATTAACACTCAGGAGGCCATAATAGTTATCTTATATACATCAAACTTGCCCAAAGTAACTCTCCTGACAAAAGATAGGTTCAATTTGAATATTGGTCATGTTCACAGTTGGGTCTATAAATAGTCAGAGATCATTGACTCTTGAGGACATAATTTAACATGTTTAAGTCCAATCTTCATCAAACTTGTTCAAAATGATCTTTCTTGTTTGACAAAACTTGGTTAGTTTGTTTATTGTTATGGCTTTAGTGCTATATGCGAGGAATTCCATGCATATATGTATACAGTAAAACCCCGATTCATCGCACCATTTGTTCAGTCAAATTTTGGCGTTATAAAGGGGTTTGGCAATAAATCCAGGGAGGCCCATAAAGAAAAACATAAAGAAAATGGATTTTGGGACTTCAAAATAGTGTGGCGATAAGCGAGGTGGCAAAGTTATCGAGGGGCATTATAACGAGGTTTTACTGTATTATTGTATTACAATCAGATACTGTAATCAGATTGGTTAATGTTGTCCAAATGATAATTTTTCTGTCATATACATTTATATTGGATTTTGATAAAGTTTGGTCAGTATGTATACACATCAATACAGCTTCTAGCTTCTAACTTCTAGTTAATTTATTTACATAACTGCCACTGTTTTAGTAAAGTTATATCTCTTAATGTTGGGGTTGTTGTTTTTGTACGGCGTTTCACGATAGTGAACACGTACTTTGCTATCGCTTTCTTCCAAGATATCGGGCTTCTTTGCTATGAAATTATAAGATATGAGTACACATGGAAATAGTGCGCCTGGTAAATGAGCGTGAAAGAAATATATCTGTTTTATCGTGAGATATGTATTCTGAGACGGGTAATGCATTTGGTTACATATGCACATTTGGAATAAATTTTCGGAATACATTTCGGAATCTAGTAAAATATTGCGACGGGATGCATCCAATAATTTCTGCAATTTGGCGAACTGATCTCGTGTTTACAATAAAAAGTAGTCTGAGAAGTTTGCGTCCTACGATGTAAAATCATAATTTTTTATGAAATAAACAGCAATGGCAGGTTGATTTAATTAATTATTCAAGAAATCTACGGCAATTTAAATTTATTTTGAAGGGTATGATAACGTATTTTGATGTTGAGGCAATTGTGTCATATTTTAAAACTGTTTATCGATTAGATTTCACTTTCGTGAAAGGGAGATAATTCGTACAGTGTTGTGTGCAAATGACCACATGTGGATGTGGATTTTAAATACTTCACCATTAACATGAAACGGGAATATTGTGAGTGATAATCAGCAGTTTATTAAAACCCAGATTTAACAGCAAATGATCCAGTTACATACAACCGCTAGAATGTACCCCCTCATAGCGATGGTAGGGTCTGCAAAACTCTACTGTCTTCATGGTCTTTCTCTCTATCTGAAATGACAAAACGATCGGGTACGACTTTATTAAAATTTAATTACTGATTGTCTCTTTCATATATTTATGAAATTATTATTTTCTACCATTTAATTTAGCAATACATGGTTTGGTATATTGTTTCTTTTTCCAAAAAACATCCGTCGGACTATGCATAGATCGAACCCCCCTGAATTTTTGGTTATATTCTGTCTTGCCACAACATCATTTTCCCAACTATGCCGTACAACAGCACGGCAGTGCTATGTTTGATGTTAAGACATAAACACTGACAGTATAGTGGTTTATATTTACCAAACAGAGGTGGCTGGAGCTTTTAACTGTTAAAACTTGTTTCACTTGGAAAAAAATTAATAGCATTTTTAATTAGGGGCTTTGATGTTACTGTCAAATGTACCAAAATAAAACCAATCGCTAATGTTTTCTACATTTACTGTTTACAGTAGATGACAAGATACAGAGGTTGTTCAGCTGCACAAAAAGTTACCATAAATTAATATGCAGTTCTTGAAGAGTACATTAAAACACAAATATAAGGAACATGCTTACACTGAATACATGGATAGTATGAAATTAGAAATATTGGGTCTGACTGCTCTTCTATATGTCTATATATAACACTATTCTAGGTTTCCACAAATTTAAAATAATTAGTAGCCAAATTTCCAAAATTTGTGAAAATATAGTCCTTTTTAAAGTATTTTTCCACAAATTTGCTAAAAGAGGTTACTTTTTGAAAGAATTTCTTAGAAACTAGTAGCCAATGGCGATTTTGGCTACCAGGAATGGAAACATAGCTATTATAATGAAGTCGCTTTATAACAATGCTAAAAATAGAGTCCCCAGGGCTTCATTATAAATATGTTTTACTGTAATTTATATTCAGTGTCAGGAAGCCTCAAGCCCTGTATTGAATGAAACAATCAATGATAACTGTATAAGTGCCTTGTATTGATTGGAACTGTTTGATTGACATTGTCATTAAAACAGAAATTGAACTATCTGGAATGGAATTGATTTGAGACAGATTGTTTATGATGTAGAAGTTTTTTGCTGATTATAACATATTTTATTGACATTTTAGAGACGTCTTGCTAGTGCTGCCAAGAAGGCTATTGCTAAGATACCCCAGAGGTCATTGAAGATTGGAGACAAGGTAAAAATTATTATCATATCACATACAGTACTTGGCTTTACTGTATATGAAGAAAGGAAAAAATATTCACAATTTTCACAGTGACTTGAATATATTTTATCAGTGAAAATTTGTTATTCCCCTTAAAACACCTTTTCTACAATCTGAACTCTAGAAATTTATTACCATAAAATAGTTTAAAAAAAGTCGTAACTGAGAAATTTTCCTTCCGCTAATGTTTCATTTTATACAGTAAAAAACATTTTATCTCAACTTTGTCATGTTTGTAATTATTTTTTTCCTTATTCACAAAAGCAATCAGAGAACTTGAAGTTTTTGATTCAGTATAATTAAGTAATGTTATAATTAATGTAAAGGTACATGTATTAATTTTTGTATGCAAATTGTAAAATTTGGGTAAAGTCATATAAAATTGGACCCTGTGGATACTCAGAAAAATCCCTGAAATTATTAAAATTTTGTTGTAGCTGTAATTTGTTTGGCTTCAATATACAGTACACAAAATTAAAAAAAAAAAAAGCATTGTAATGGTGTCTAACCCCAGTCAAGATTCTTTCACTTTCAGTTCTGGGTTGATGGAGAAAACTGGAGTACATGTACAATTTATTTAGTCTATGATAAATTTCTTAACTCCAAGGATAGGGAACTTGAGAAAATAAATCTGTCACACAAAGAATTACAAGGACTGAGAAAACCACCAAACATTTGGAAAGTGAACTGACAAACAATCTCACATTAAGATTTGCCTGAAAGAGATTTGTATTTAGATTTACATTAATGTAAAGTTTAATATTACATTTGCAAATTTTGACCATGTCTCAGCAGTAATTTGTAGACTGCAAGACATATAAATGTGAGTACCGGGTACTTCTTTTTTTGTTGTGTTAACACAACTTCATATACATGTATTAAGATAGAATCAATATTTTCTTTTACCAGGAGTTGGAGACAGAGTTTGATCAGTGTGCTGTATGTATAGAAGGCTACAAACCATCAGATGTTATCAGATCTCTACCATGCAGGTAAATAAAAACAGTGACCACTGACCGGTGGTCAAGAAACTCAGATTCTTACACAGGTATTTGATTTACATAAGTAAAATTGAGAAACATTGTTTTTGGTATGTTCAAACACAGTAGTCAAATTACTACAAAGAACAACAGCAAAATGAAGTTTTCAGTATACTCAAGATTCAGTTTTCACAGGCGCCATTGTAGTTTTTGATGCAAATATAATATACTGGTATAGCATATACTTTTGCACAATATTGTCTGGAGATCTCGTGTAAAATCTTGATGTTGTACAGTAAAACCATTCATTACCATCGTCTTGATGTTATAGCAAAATATATGTAGTATTCCCAGAACTTGACACACAAACTAAAAAAGATAAAATGTTGCAGCACTGGGTAATTAATTGAAACTGTCGTGGCTTTATATGTGCTGAATTAAATGTTGTACCATTGATTTTAAAAGACCAGTAAATCAGTCGTGTAACTTGATATGAACCTAATAAATTTAATTTTTTATCCAATGATATATACACCACAACAATTGCAGTGAGTTTATTTTTATTTCATGGATAAATGTTTTATCTGATGATTTATACTGCAACAATTACTGCATCTTTATTTTTATTTCCTGGATATCTATACATCTGCAGTAGCAATTGATCTTTTAAGTGTATAAATCTTTTATTGTACATCTCACTGATTGTGTATAGCTGGTACTATCACTTTATCAAGTTCTGTTATTTATATGATAAAAATTAAATTTCCATAGGGTTAGTCTTATCATATCCTTAAATTCAATAAATTTCTATATATATATATACCCAGTAAAACCTGGATTCATTTCCATTGTTTGTACAGTCAGATTTTAGCATTATGAAGGTGTGTAATGATAAATTGAGGGAGGCTTATAAAGAAAGAAAAAACATTTAAAAAAAAGAATTTTGGGACATCTAAGTAGTTTGGTGGTAATCAAGGTAACAAAGTTATGGAGGGGCATTATAACAGTTTTACTGTAATATGTAAAATTTCATTGGATACAAAAATCAATATTATAGCCAATCAACATGTATAATTGATACACTGCCCACCATAAATTATCATATATGTTAAAAACTAGTCCTATCATAACAGACTCAAAATCTTCACAAAATTTAATTTTTGAACACGTCATTATGCTAAAGCTGTGTGTTTTTCCATTTAAACAGTGTTTTTATGTAAAAAAAATGTAATTTTCCCAAATTTTTATATTTTTCCTCAAAATTCCAAGAAAATTGATTTTCAAGAAAAACAACTTTTATTTCATACAATGAATGTACATTTAGATCATAAAGTTAAGATATCACTTTCAAATACAGGAAAAACTTCAATATTTCAATTGTTTGAACAAAATTTGATATTATAATTACAATGTAAACCTATGGCAAAAATAAATTTGTAATGTTATTTATGGATGGCAGTATATGTTGATTGCCATATCTTTTAGATAGGGAAAGAATTATTTGATGTTTTCTCGTGTTGTGTCGAGAATTTATTAGAAAATGAAAATCCTTCACAAACACTGTTTGGTTTCAATCAAATCATATGTAGCCTGATTTATATTTGTGTGGTTTTTTACATGATTTTATTGTTAATTTCAGACATATATTTCATAAGTCATGTGTAGATCCTTGGTTGCTAGAAATGAGAAGTTGCCCAATGTGTAAAATGGATATTTTAAGAGCATATGGAATGCAGGTTAGTATGGATAGTTTAAAAAAAAGAAAGAAAAGAAAAAATGCATCTCGCTGCCTAGAGACGATCTCACCCTGCAGATCCAAGTGTGAGAAAGTATCAGTTCACTTGAATATTAGTGTGTTTCTCTAAACACTTATTATACCCCCTGCAATATACCCCCTGCAAACTAATTTCAGGGGGGGGGGGCGGTATATAGAAATCACCATGTCTGTTTGTCTGTTAAAATCGTGTCCGGGCCATATCTCATAATTGTTTTGGACGACTCTCATAAAACTTCACAAGAATAATCTTCCTGGTCCAAAGGTGTGTCATGACCTTGAACCAAGGTCATATCAGAAAGGTCAAGGTAGTGGGAAAACATTAAACCCTTGTAGATTTTGGGAGGGGGTGGTATTTGGCTCTTAAAAGACAGTTCTAGTTTCCTCTGCCATTTCATTACTAGTAAATCACATTTGTATACATGTATAGTAAATTTGCAAATTTACATTGATTTTGGCTAATTTTCGTTATAAACCAAACCAGAAATGAAAACTTTAATTTATGATCTACTCTTTTATATGGAATACAACAGTACCATGTCAAAAAGGATTTCTTGTATTTTCAAACAATTCAGCTAAAATTTGATTGTCCATAAATTATTATGGTGTTACCAAGTGTGGATTGTTTTTCATCTCTAGCATTACACTTAAGTCAGTTAATGGATCACAGTGCCTCTCACTGGCTACCGGTAGGTTACAATCCCACTCTGGTAGATTCTTGTGTTAAAGTTAGTAATTTCACTTACTGAATGTTAAGTGTCATCTCTTCCAGGCCCCAGTTTCACAATCATTCCTTAGCTAAGATTTTCTCTTGCAAAATTTCAAAAAATTATAATTTTGTTAATTTTCAAGATATTCAGGAAATTAAGGTGTCATTTTTAAGGTCACTTCTAGATTGAAACACATTTAGTTTTTACAAAAATATTCATCAGTATTTCCAAAAAGTGATTACCAAAATGGTTAAACTTAAGTTAGGGAAAATCTTAGCTAAGGAATGATTGTGAAACCTGGGCCAATGTGCATAAAAGTCGTACCAAATACGAAAAAGTTCAGAATTCAGAGAGCTGATATATTGATGATTGTATGTATCATAATTCTAGCTATCAGTTATAATCAGCCATGGATATATTGTCTGTGTCTAATAAATATTGTGTTGTGTTGATTTTTACAGCTTAATAGCAGTAAAGAGACAGTCCATGATGAAGGAGATAGTGGCGCCACAGCATCAGCAATCGCTGATGAGGCCGAACAGCTATCCTCGCCCGACGATCACAGAGCCGAGGCTATGAATATAGTTCTTATACGTCATCCATCAGTGCACTATCATGGTAGCGACACATTCTGTCAGAAGGAACCGGATGATACGGAAACAGAAATGGAAGCTTTAAATCCACAAGTCTCAAAATCCAATGACAATATTACCACAATTGATATAGAAAATGATCATATAAGTGAGGATATAGACTGTACTGAATTTCATTCACTGATGACTGGCGGTGTTTCTCGTAAATCTAGCGGCAGTAGAAGTGATTCATTGTCAGATGTTTGATGACAGAAGTACATTTATTTTACCAAAGATTTTATTGTAGCTTACTTGGGTGGTTAAATACACGAGATGAGCTATATATATTGTGATCATGTAATTCTGTTTTATTTGTCATTATTGTTCATTGTTTGAACACCTTGTGTACATTTTTCCACTTATAATCATCGTACCCCTCGTCTTTGGAAATTGGATCTTGAAGTAAATCTGGATCCATCTTGTCATTTCTAGAAAACTCAGATTTTACAGGTTTGAGTTTACCATTATTTTTAATATAACATAGATACACTGGTAAGGCCAAAAAAAAATTCATGTGTTAATGCTAACGCTCTTTTTTTTAAGGCCTAAACTGTTCAGATTTCAAGCATATCATTCTATTTTAACAGGTTTATTACAGGGTTGCCAAATTATTGGGTAGCTCAAAAAAGTTTATCTTGACCTTATAAGATGTAATCTCTAATCAATCTAAAGAATTCAATATTATGTGTTCTCTCATACTTATTATTTTTTCATGAAAAATATTTTTAATTTTGAAAAGCAATTCATTTGAAACGGAAAATCAATTACCCGGTATCCAGTGGAAACAAGATAGAGTTAATCAAGTTACGTAGCTTAATATTTATTTTTCATTAAGGCCACAATATGTATTGGAGCTTTTGATGTCTTCAAAATTAATGTGGCAACTCTTTTATGTTATGTGACTTGCCATTTTCCCCAAAACGTTTTAATTTTAGGGTGTACAATTTTTAGCACAAATTATAATTTGAATAAATTCATGTGAACTTGAATTACCTGTTAGGATAAATTCATGTGGACTTGAATTTGAATAAATTCGTGTGGACTTGAATTGGCATAAACTCATGTGGACTTGAATTACCTGATAGCATAAATTCATGTGGACTTAAATTAGCATAAATTCATGTGGACTTGAATTAGCATAAACTCATGTGGACTTGAATTAGCATAAACTCATGTGGACTTGAATTAGCATAAATTCATGTGGACTTGAATTAGCATTAATTCATGTGGACTTGAATTCATAATGATGGTATTTAATTTGATGGTGGATTAGCGCTACTGTACCATTGAAAAGATCGCTAAAATTAGTACACCACTAAAAACGTTACATTTACACTACTTCATGATAAGTTATTGGTAATGTTATCTTTTCATATTTAGATTTAATATATACCTTATATTGTTGTCACCTGCAAAGCAGAGAGTGCTGTGTTCAGGTGAGCATGATTAGGGCCTTAAGGTCTTTTATTATTGTCAGAAGCAATGAATTAAGTATAGGCAAACAACATTGACCTGTCCACTTGACTTTTAATATTAATTTTTATCATGGACCAGTTCATTGATTTATAGGGAATACAGGTTAGTGTTTATTTCCTCTGCATCATGAGAAATGCTCATTTCAAACATATATCTGTTTGTAGAATCAAAGTTCGAGGGTTAAGACAGTAAGAAAATATTAATCTGACGTTAGACGCTAAAGGTGTAAGCTAACTTATTGTACATGTTAATCATATCAATGTATTGGATGAACCCTCTTATATGATTATTCCTAATGAAAGGTCAAGCCGAGAGGGGTGGACCCTCCTATATGAATATTCCTAATGAAAGGTTAAGCGGACAGATCAGTGTTGTTTGCCGATAATAAATTGTTAAAAGCATCAGGTATCTACCTACTTCAGTAAGTAGATGTTGGATTTCTGTTCAGGTTATTATTTATCATAGACAAAAAAGCATTTTATTTAGTATTGTACAATGTTTTTATTTCCAATCATTCGATATCATACCCTGTCACCCCTATGTTCTCTTTGTATAATCCAAAAATCAAAAGAACTGGATTATACCAATTTAAATTTAGGGATGAAAGGGAAAATATTTTTCTTTAGTTGGTCATTCTTTCAGTTCCATTTCATGTCTGTTTTAATTTTCATAATAACGTGATATAAATTCATAATGACTTTCATGTGCAAAATTTTTCAAAAAATTCAGTTTGTAAGTAAGATTTACATAGCTAGATAGATAAGTGTTTTCACATACCATATGTTAATTTGCTTGCAAAATTTCCATGTTTCAACAATTTGGTGGCATATTTGCAAAGTTCCAGCCTTTCATCCATGTGTATATATACATGTATTGTAGTGACAAGATGTTAATTAACTATAGTTTGCATATGTGCAAGAAAAATATGATTTGAATTCAAAAGTCCTAATTATACACCCCTCCCCCCTTCAACTAGTTTAAGGGGGTATAACAACTGTCATAAAACTTGAATAATCTCCATGATCCAAAGGTGTTATGACCTTGAACCAAGGTCATATCATAAAGGTCAAGGTCATGGGAAAACATTAAATGTCTCTCAAGAGACCGTTCTAGTTATACTTGCTTTACTTAAAGCATATTATAGTTTCTTCTTTCAGGAGAAGTGATATCATATTTCACATACATGTATAGAAATTATATGACACATAAATTCATGTGTTTGTTAATGACAAAGGCAATTTATCATACTTCTCTTTGGAATATAACTTTGGACTTACTGGTATCATAAATTGCTTTTCAATTTTATGAGAATTATCACTTCCAATATATTTTTATATCCTGTAAACCACAACAAATTGAAAGTTATTCTAATGTAAATTTTTGTATAACACAAAGGTCAGTGGATTGGATAACATGATAGTTTAATGGATTTTTGTTACCATTTTGAGAATTTGGAATTTATTTTTGCTATAGCACAGACCTGTCAAAAGTTTCAACACTAAACCAACGAAAAGAAGTCCAAGCCCCACTGTTGAGTGGTCAAGATATGAGACCAATTTGAAGTTTTTGTGTAAAACTTAGATCAGTTTGGTTCAACTTTTAAAAATTTGTTCTTTTATCAGTAATCTCATAATATTACAGGCCAGTTACATGTCGTTTTTAATACAAATATATGTACTGTATCATTGTTCCAAATTTAGATATATAAATATTGTTTATTATATAAAAGTAATGCTGTCACATATTGTGTATTTGTCACTTGCCATGTTTATCACACACACACACACACACACACACACACACACACACACACACTTTAATTCTTAAACATACAAGTATTACATGTATCACACACACACACACACACACACACACACCCACACCGACTCACACACCGACTCACACACCGACTCACACACTTTAATTCTTAAACATACAAGTATTACATGTATCACACACACACACACACACACACACAGATACACACGCCGACTCACACACACAAACACACAGCTCCTAATTGATAATCATTAATATTGATATAAGGTACTTCATGTTTCATATTAAGTTGGACTGACATTTCATCAATGTTGTCATTATATCAAGATTATTTTAACCTTTTGTTTCAATATTTTATGTTAAGACATAATGACTTTTCCTATTATTATCTACAAGTTTGATGTTCTTCTCTGGCAGTGCTATCAGTCGCAAATAGCGGAAAAAAATCTGATATAGGTTTAAACTATGTATAAGTGGCTAACTCTAGTTTAAAATCATAGCTGCCAGTGACTAAATTAATGCTGATGAAACTTTAGACAACAAGTCACTAAATGTCAGTGCTACATTTATATCAACTTGCTTGGCCATATTTGATATTTGTTGTTTGCAAATTATTTCATTTGATGGAAAGGTGGAAAAGAAAATTGTTTAAAGTTGTTGAACTACAGGTTTACATATGTGAAACATTTGTCATCATTTGAACATACTAAAATGTCTAAATTCAATCATTAAGAAGACAAAATATTGGTATCTATAACCAAGCTTTAAAACTCATTTGTCTGAATGCAGATTTTTATTTTTTCTGCTTAAGATGCATGATGCATGTGTATAGAGCCATGGACAAGTTGATGTTTTGGCTTTCTACCTCATCATTTCGATCAATCCAAAATAAACCATTTGTACATGCAGTGTAAATTTTAACTGACTTTATTTTCATTTTAATAATTTTATTTACAAATGAATTTTTGACAATATTTGAAGCATAATGTGCATTATCATAAAATTTTATATAGAAATTATTATGTTGTTCATCATTGCTTCATTCCATAAAAACAAAAGTTCTCTTTTTTCAAATATTTTATATATTTATCAAAACCTAAGCCCATTCATCAATGACTTGTTGAGTTCTGGCATATTCCTTATATTTAGAATTGTATGTAGTCAAAATTTTTTTTCAATAGACATTGATTTAGTTAGCAGACTTTTGATAAGGGTTTTAAAATTTAGAATTGTGTGTAGTCAAGATTTTATCCAATAGACATTGGTTCAGTTCAGCGGACAATTTGCATCCGTTTTCATGACTTTTACAGCCATATTTTTATAATGGTTTTGAAATTAGGATTTGTGTGTAGAAATTTTTTTCCAATAGACATTGATTCAGCTCAGCAGTCAAGTTGCATTCATTTTCATGAGATGAATGACCATTTTCATAACCATTTCAAAATAAGTGCTTATGGGATAATTCACAGTATGGTTCCGTTAGAATTACCTCCCTTTGACAATATATTATATTTTTTTGTTTCTAATAGAAAACATTTGATATTTGAACATTATCCAGTTATAGGATGTTTTAATTTTTTTTTTGTTTAAATCACAAATTTGTCAAATTTATTGCTAATTAGATTAATTAGTATTATAATATACACATTTATATTTTCAATTTATTTTCATGAATTATAAAGAATCATTTATATCAATTTTGCATATTATTGAGTTTTTCCCCTAAAGGCAGCTTTATTTGCAAGTGTTCATGTTTTTGTTCAGACTTTGGAAAGTTTTTGAAGTGACTTAATTAAATATTTTAATTTCTTCATCTGTAAATAAATCATTTTGATGAAAATAATGTACATTTTGCTATATGGTCTGATAAATTGTGTATTTTATTATTATAATTATTATTCAAGTCCCAAATTTTTATAATGATTAAAGGTACATTGGTGACATTGTTTTTCATCTGGACTAATTTTATAAAATCCAGTTGATGTAGCTGTTGAAAATGGATATTTCCTTACTAAACTTAAAATTCCAGGAAATCCCCAGTTAAGGAGATTCTGTAGTCAAGTGGTCTCCAAACTAATGGATCATAGTGACTTTCACTGCCTGATTCAATTCTCACTAGGGCTTATCCTAGTGTGAAAAAGTTTGCCAGTTCACTTTAGCAGAATGTTGATTTTCCCTGGGTACTCTCAATTTCTTCCCACTCGGGCAGATCCTAGTGGTAAAAGTTTGCCAGTTCACTTGCGGTGGGATGTTGATTTTCCCTGGGTCGTTTTGATTTCCTCCCACAGGGGCAGATCCTAGTGGTAAAAGTTTGCCAGTTCACTTGCGGCAGGGTATTGATTTTTCCTGAGTACCCCGATTCTTCTACAAGTCTTCAACTGCCATCAATCTTTAATGATACTGCCACTTTTTGCGGATCCTGATCTTTTGATATCAAATTAAAATTGTAAGAAAATTTCAGTTACTAAATGATGACAGTAAAGCTGGTTTATAAAGGCTGCATAAGGGAACTAGTGAAATAGCTTTATGGGCAGGTGGTCTTATATACAGCTTCAAATAACCTGAATAGAGTAATTGGGATACAATTTTACTGGCATTTAAAAGCAGGTGTTCCTTTTCTAGACATGTTCTTTAAGGAAAGTTTGACTGGACATGTAATTTAAACATTTGAACTGTTCATATTGGAGGAACAGTTTGTTTGATTAACAAGTCAATTATTTTCAGTCAACTTTTAAATTTTTCTTTAGATTTTCAATATATATCATATCAACAGTAATGCTTTTTACCCACTCGAACAAAATAAACAAACCACATACATCATGTATGATATTTTTGTTTTAGGTATATTGAACAAAAATTTTGTAATCCATATTGTTATGGAGTAATATTGTATAATATTGTGTGTTAATCTGTTTTTTAATGATTGTGTCAAGTTTAAATATAGTGTTGTATTGAAGGAGTGCTATTTACTGGTCAGCCAAAAAACTAAAAATTTAAATGTTGTAAATGTACAATTAGCGACACTTTGTAAATATTGTTGATTATTATCATCTTGTTACATGCTGTTAGTCGTGGCGTATACTAACAATGCGCTTTATTAAACACAAAAATATTGTAAGTGCCATTTATTTATTTATTTTTCTCAAAATTAACTTTGGGACCTCAGTTGCTGAGTGGTCTACAGCTCAAGCTTATTATTTATCATGGCACCTTTCACTGCTAAGTTTCGAACCCCACTCAGCGTAGATCCCATTGTAAGAAAGTTTGTTAGTTCACTTGGCAGGGGTTAGTGGTGTTCTCTGGGCACTCATTTTTCCTCCACCATACCTGTCCTGACCACCTTGAAATATAAATGACTTTTAACTGATGTATAAAACTCCATTACTTCACTCCACTCTATTTAAAATTCACTTCATTTGTTAGAAAGTCAAAATCTGACTGATTCTTGAGTATGAATATAGAGAACTTGTGCCATAATGTAGCCAAAAGAACAAAGAACACTTAAGATCCATATGGAATGAATTGACAAGACAAGACAAACCAATATCCAGACATGGATGAACAGATATGCAGTTGATATTATGTAGTGATTAGGTTGATTGATTGAATTGGGATTTATGTCCCAGTCATGAATATTTCACTGATATCGAGACGTCATCAGCTATAGGTGAAGTGGCAGAATTTTTTACCTTTGAAAGCACTCGGGGTGGGGGATGTGCTGGGAGGGTTCGCATCGGTTTTTAAGGTCTCTTCCGAAAGATCCTGTGATTTTCATTTCTAAATGAAAGGAACATGGAATTACGGGACATACGATATATCTAAGGTAATTTTGGACACGGAGGCATTTTACTTAATTTATCAGCAATATTGTGATGACGACCATAAACATTTAGAGAGCCTTAGACTTGCAATATCCCTGCTTCAACAATTTATTTGTGAGCATCTTGCTCCGTTGTATGAATCCCCGTAGTGGGTACAATCTTTGCCATGCATGGGTTTTAACTATGAAACAAAGAGAAGCAGTGATATTGTTGCTTAGAAACGAAAATTTGACAACAGAAAATGAGGTCATCGCGTTTATCATACAGCTTTGTGGGCGTCAAAATTGGTGATGATATTTGATAAAGTCCAAATATGAAGCAGTAACAACAAATACAAAATATAGTCCAACCTGCTCTAAAAGCCATCTCTATACAAGGATCGCCTGCTTATAAAGGCCAGTAGAATTGTGTCCCGATTGTTCTTTATTCATATTATTTGAACCTGTATATAAAGACCACACATAAAGCCACTGGTTCCCTGGGTGGTCTTTATAGACAGGTTTGACTGTATTCAGTATTAGTTATGTAACTGCTTGAAGTGCCCTTATAATTAGTTGCCGCAATTCTGAAAAGATTGAAATGTATGTGTACATTGTGTACATATAAATAATTCTTCATAACATACAAATAATATTATACTATTATCACAGTTATCATGTGCCTGAAACGATGGGGGATAATACTGTTTACCCTCAGGGACCAGTTTCATAATAAAATTTATAAAATACCTATAAATATATATTTTTATCATCATTGACATGGTTGGGATTCCCAGTTTGGAACACTTGAAAAGGCACGCCATTTTAGTCATAACTTGATCATGTATTGACCAGCGTTTATGGCATATAGGATTCACCATTTGTAAATTCATTGCTATGAAACTTTCAATTTCCAGTGACTGAATTGCAGTTTAAAGTTCAACCATTGACAAAAACTAAGGCAGGAAACAGGAAATTATGTCAAATATGTTAGTTTTGGATGGACGGAGGGATGGACAGAAGAATATAGGTAAAACAATATGCCCCTCTTTTTCGAAGTAGGGGTATAATTATCAAATTCAATGTCATTTTGTTGTTGTGCAAAACAACAAAAGAGCATATTTCAACGATTTTCCTATTTTTCAGCCATATTGGATGCCATCTTGAATTTTACAAAATGCTCAATGATGACAGCGTGGCATCAACTTGATTCAAGATCAGATACATATATATTCATACTGTTCAACAAAACAAACTATAGACCAACTTTTTAGGTTTGGAGAAAATATGGGGTTTCTCTGCCGGACGGTGTAAAGTGGAGACTGTATAGTGAAACAGTGTGAGCTATGTATGTTCCTTTACCTTGCTACAATGTGGTGAGATTTTTAAGTTGGGAAAAAGTCAAATGTTCCCAACTAATCTAATCCTAAGTTCTATTGTAAATGAAGTTTCAGGGGATTTCAAACAACCCACCATTTGGTCAGTGCTAAATGTTTTCCAGAAAAGACAGTGGGTTCGAAACCCGACTGGAGTCTGACCAAGACTTAAAATTCTTTCGCCAAGTACTCGACATTTAGAAAATGCGTTAAAGTGTCACGGCAGACGTTGCACATTAAAGAACTATCCCTGCACGTTGCACGTTAAAGAACCATCCTTGTACAAACTTCAAAAGACAAAATTTATGCAATTTCATATATAGCTGGTGACATCTCGATACAAATGAATTATTTTCATTTAATCAATCATTCAAATAACCAATTTGGTAAATATCTTAGTTATATGCCATAGACATGCATTTCTTCTATACAAATATTCGATCCTATTTTAGAAACTATATGATATCTCATTTTGCAATTAACTCTTATATTGTTGGGTTAAACAGTTGCGAAAAATGTTCAGATTGCGTCGTTGGCCCTGCATGGGAGTCGAACCCACAGAGGCTGGCATAACCTAAGTCATACTGGCCTCGTTGCCACAACGCGCAGTACATTTAACCACTCGACTAAAGCCGAACACTTTTAACATTGACTTAAATATTCTTATATGCGGTATTTGAACGGTTTGTTTACCTTAACGACACGTTACTATACACGGTCAGTTATTATAATTAATACGAGGTCATCGGTATAGATTGTAAGTGATCTGATTAAAACTTAGTCCGGTCTGTTAGCAACATAAATATGTACAATTGTGCAAAGTATGATACCAACATAAAACTTTCCATGAATATAGTTTGTTATGTCCTTAACAAAATTAGATATAGACCCAATCTCAAAAAGTCTCTGATTTCCGGTATGACGTCATCACTATTCATCCTTTATACAAGAAACTTCTTTAATTGTCATAAATTAAGTGTGGGCAGATGTGACTTACTTGGCGGTTTACAAATGCATTTTTATAGAAATATATATAGATAATTACATTTTCAACACATATGAATAAATATTTTAATCCAATTTTACACAAATTATTCATTTTTTGCAAATTTTAATACCATTAAAATACTACAAAGTATTATAATTATATTGTTTTGTATAGGTAATTTCACCTGGTGATTACACAGAATATCCTTGGCGGTAATACTTAATTCTCCAAAAAAAATGAAATAAATAAAAAAATTAATTAGTCAATCAATTAATTAGTTAATTATTTAACAATTTAATAATAATAATAAACAACGAAAAATATCCACCATTGTCATACATGGCGCACAACAATTTAAGTGACTCTGATCTCAATATTTACTATATTTGCCACATATTAATTGCTACAATTTTTAACCTGTCTAGACCTCGTGTATCTGTATAATAGAAACTAGAGAAAATGTTGTTAATGTCAAGAAGATTTAGCCAAATCTCTTGTTTGCCCTGCCAATAGTAAGAGGCATGATAAGGGGCTGGATATAGAACATTGTCACGAGACCTCGAGCAATGTGCAGATATGGGTCTCCTAGCTAGTACCATAGTTTTTAAACCGTTTTGATGATTGTAATGGTATAGATTAAAATTTATAAATAACTCCGCAAAATTGCAAAAATCATGTGGAAATAAATATGATTTTTGAGAGATTAAAAATGTTGTCACGATCTGATACAGTGTTGGACACAAGGAAAGTAAGCATGCGGTCAGTTTTGGTCACGTCTTCAACAAAATATATTTGATTCTTTTGTGAAACAGATGATGACTTCAACAACCTTGTATCGGCTCAGACTCTAGGTAAAGATAAAATAGTTTGCTTTCCTGCTTTGCAGCTAAGGGATAAAAACCTTGCTTAAAGTGAGGATGATATGATCGTAATTGACACATAATATCACAAAGTGTGTCTAATGGGTCTCTATAATAGGCTATGGAAAGTACAAGAAAGTTGTTAAAGTGAACAAGACTTCGATAGTCTTGTGTATGGCATAGCTACTATGGATGTTTGCCCTTGATCATGTTAACTATGCTAGATGGTTAGATACCATATTTTCTCAAAACACTCAATGAACTTAACATTAGACATCCAGCAGTATTTGAAATGTTCAAGAAAGGGCACTTTATCACTTAGACAACTGTTCGACCGTTTTCTGCCATGTTAGATGGCCAACCACATGAACAAAATAACAGAAATGTCAAATCAGAAGGAGGAACTATAGGATTACTTAGCAATCCACAAGCCCTGCTACAATGGATGGTTGATGGGTCAGAAATTGGCAAGATTATTTCTGAATTTGAAACAGAAGCAGGGATGGATATACCAAATGACGAATACCAACACCATCACGAGGCTTTTGATACAAGATTCCAAAACCATGTTTTAAAAGTCGAAGAGGTAATGACTGATGAAGGAATTCTTTCAAAGAAGGTTCTCTCTGCTATCAGTTGCTTATTAAAGAATTGTAGATGAAAAAGCATGTGATTCCGTAAAAACAGCCACAAAATTCGGGCAAACCCACTTTTTGTCATATTACAGAAACCAAACAGTTGGAGGAAAACATCTATCCATGATCCATTAAAAGAAACAATATTCAATTTTTCAGAAAAAAACTACCTTAGGAAGGAGAAAGGAAATGCAAAAATGTTTTCATTGAGAAAAGACTGCCAAGTTTTTTCTCGTCTCTTAATTGCTTGCCAAACCAGACAAGGTGATCTTAGCGATTTTTTCAGTCACGAAAATCATTTATATCCACCATTTATATCTGAATATGAAAAAATAAGAAAAAAGAATAAATTAGCTGTTTGATTTGTCTATAAAACTATGGTAAAACTGAATTTACTAATCAAGAAGAATCTGTTGTTATTATTGACGGCCAGTAATTGTATACATGACAAAACCTAAAACAATGTGTAGTTTCAAAGACTATAATAAGAATGTCTTTTAGCCCCTTATTTTAACTTATTTGAGAAATGCTGATAGAGTGGATAACATTTTTGATCGGTATCTTGACCATAGTCTTAAATCTGAGACAAGGAAACGACATGGAAAAGGAAAAAATGAAAGTGTCACCAATAACAATAATACCAAAAGACTAGAATGCATTTCTGGAGGTTGACAGAACCATAGAAAAACTTTTTAAGCTAGTAGCAGAAGATTTAGTAAAGATAGATATTGAAAACAAGATAATTGTATGCACATATCTTGATGAAGTTATTTCGTCAAACACTTGAACACTTGACACTTCAGCTGCATCCCCTTGTGGGCACAAGAAGGCTGTCACGGGGCTATTATTACATTCCAAGGATGCAGCAAGTATTCTCATAACTCAAATTCTCATAAGAACAGTCGACTCTGATGTAGTTGCAATAGCACTGTATGCATTTCATTCGTTAAATGTAACAGAACTATGAATCGAAATTAGTACCGGAAAACACAGGCGGTATTTGCTACTACATCAGTCCTGTCATACACTAACTGCCCCTCAGTTTTATTCCGGTATGCATTTACTAGATGTGAGACCGTGTCTTCATTTGTTAGACGTGGTAAGAAAACAGCATGGGATGTGTGGGAAGTTGTTCCTGAACTAACATTTCTGTTCATGACTTTGTGTAGCTGTCCGCATAAAATATCTAATCAATTATTTACCTTGTTGGAAAACAGATACCTTGTTGAACGGTAGAACAAGTTCATCTGATTTGTAAATGAATGTTGCTAAACGTAAGTCACAAAAATGAATCGTGCAATCGAAAACATACCACCAACGAAAGCATCTCTTTTGCAACATTCGAAGTAAGCCATTTTGCAAACAGGTTTTATCTGGAGTCAGTGTCTTGTGAGAATGCCAGAAATACCAGATTTATGCTGCTGGGGTTAAAATAAAAGCGATAAAAAGGTTTGTTCCCTCGTGGACAGATCTAGCTGAAGCTTCTCGTCACTGCAAAGAACTTATACACTGTTATTGCAAAGTAAGATGTGCAAAAAGATGTAAATGCATCAAATCTTGTTTAAAGTGCACACATTTGCGTGACTGTGACCCTCAAGAGGATGATATTTAGTAAGGGATTAGCCATGTGGAACATAATCTTTAGTTGATAAAAGTACTGGTTTGTCTAGTTATCTGTTTCACCTGCTTCGATGCTTACATTTTCTAACTATATGTTCTTTTATTCATACTTGTGATATTTGATAACTATAACAGGCAAACTCATTCCAAAAACTATGTCTTTGTCAGGGACAGAATTGTTTTATTAGAACAATTTGATTAGAATCTCGCGCATGCGCATTTATTTAAGTCAATATTTTTAATGGTTAAGGAACATCATTTTGTACTATTAAACTTTGTCAAAGAAGTCTGCATTTTCTATCAAAATACGATAGTCATAAAAAATTACTAACTTTGCGGCAGCCATTTTGAATTATGACGTCATACTAAAGTATAGGAAGCACCTAGATACAACCAGTTTAAAATTTTGTTAAAAATAACTTTGTTTAACAATCCTGAAAACACTCTACAAAGCGGAAAAACATTCTATATCCACTGGAATGTGATATTTTCAACTGTGTTTCCTTTCGACGGCAGCCATTTTGAAAAATGACGTCATACGGAGAAATATGATGCAAGCAAGTTGGGTCTATATCTAATTGTGATTGCAATAGTGCCAACTAATATTCCTGTAAGTTTCATGCTGGTATCACAGTTTGCACAATCTATGTGCTAACAGACCGGACTATAAATCATTCTACTGTTAATGCATATCGTTTTAAAATGAAACTGTAGCCTGTGATTGATTTCTGCAAACTCTAAGTGAATACAACATTGAGGAAGAGTTTGATTAAGAGAAATTAAAATTTTGATTTTAAAAACTGACTGAATAAAGTGAAATCATATCCGTGAATTTTTTTTCAATTTTTAAAAAGAGTTTAGTTAATATTGGAGGGCTACAAAAGAAATGTTTACCCAACTTTATATTCTTGGCATGTTTGACTGATTCCCGATTCTTAAAATTTTTACTCTTGGAAAAATAAAATTTTTCACTTTTTTTTTTATTGAAATGGCTAATACGAAAATAATTGGAAATTAGACTCTTGTCTTTTTTATGAAAACATATTTATTGAACGAATTGTGTTTCATATTTCATTCTAGATTTTATTATTAATAACATTAATACAACCAACACGTGCCATATACTATTTTTGAAATTAATCATAAAATACATTAAAAATGATTGACTGTGTGTTATGATTAGATTTTATAAATAAAAAGATGGTATATGACACATGGCAACTTGCCTTGAATGCACTGATTATTTTGATACAAATACTACTAAAGAAGCAACCGATAAATTTCCATATACAGTTTGAAAAAGCAAAATTCTATAAGAAGTCAAAACAATGACTCCTGCAGACAAGTGGATAAACCAGTTTTGTATAATATAACAAGATGGCTACTGATTAACCAAGTTATTCTAAAACCAACCATTGGTGCCAATTTTCACTTTTGACGTTGCCCGCATGTTTAAGGCCTCTCCATAGCAAACATCAAAACTTGACCTTGACCTTGACATTGGCTTCATGTAGAAAAACAATGTTTCTAAATATAAAAAATTAAAATCTACATTGAAATATGATAAAAATAGATAAAATAGTAGCCATATTAATAAAATTTCAAATATAAACCCCCATGAAATAAGTGTTCAAATAATCAAGTTACAACAAAACGCGTTTTCCATTTTTCGATCGAATTTCACGAATTAAATTCGTAGAAACCATAGGCGAAGGACCCCCAGGGAAGCCAAATATCATATTATATTTGTTTTTCAGTTTTCAGTTTAGAAGAAGATTTTTTAACCCCTAGGTCACCTCCACTTAGTTTTGACGGTAGCCATGGCAACACTACGAACAAATCTAACTTTCCCAGGTTAATATATACTTCTGATCAAGTTTCATTAAAATCTGTTTATCAGTGCCATGTACTGATTTCGACTTTTTATTAAAATAATGCATTCAAAATCAGCACATGACAACTTTTCAGAGAAGTCAAGGATGTGTTGAAAAAAAAACGTACGACTACGCACATACAAACGCTGCGCAATGCCATAAACTCTGGAGACCTTAGGTTAGGTGAGCTAAATATGCCTATATAAGGAAATGTTTAGTTTGAAAAAATATTGCGGAAACAATTGCCTGGAACAAAGAATTTAGAAATTAATACCATGGGAAATATAAAGGATTGACGTACATCATTGACGATTATATCATTATTTATCCCTTGCCGGTAATGAAATAGATACTTGTAAATGTATACTTATACATATGTATCGTGTTTGTTTCGAAGTAAGATCATCCAAGGTAATAGGATTGAAATTACATGTAGTATCATTATGTCAGTTTGTGGTACAATTACGTGAGTTTGTTGTCTGTTATTTCTACACGTAACTACTGGACATGGGTAGAAATGCGTCTTTGTCATATCCAGTTGAATCTGTTTATTCTTGGACAAGACATAATACTACTCGAAAATATTATGTTTTCAAAAAATTTAGGGACCACCATTCGTGCCCAAAGCATCCAACCAAGAACATGAGGTACACATAATGAGATCGCTGGAAATAAAATTCTGGACTTTGGACGGACAACTAGACATAGTTTTTATTTGGCAATTTACCAAGTTTGTTCTTTAGCTACACATGTCTAAAATCCAAACCCATTTAATTGACCTAATTAAAAACCATTTTCGCCCAGTTGCACCCAACCATTAATTTGGTGGTGCGGGCGTGCGGGCGAGCAGGCTAGTTTTTCGGGCTTTTTTCAAACGTCTGTAGATATTATGGTATTGTGTAATAAACATCATGAGTTACAGATTAAGTTTGAGTTTCGTTCTGGTTCAGTGATTTTTATGGAGTTATTGGCCATGGTTTTAGAAAAATTTCTTTAAAATAGCGAATTTCAAGTTATTTTTCTAAACGCTAGAGTATTGGGCTACATGTATATGAGTTTATTACCATGAGCTACAGATAATTTGTGAGTTTTGTTTCAGCCCATTCAAACGTGTTTTATAAAATATATTGAACTGAAATTTTGTACATGTATTTTGTAAGCTACATCATATAGAATATTAAGTTGCAACTCGACTTGTATGGATTTTTTTACGAGCATATTTGAGACGTATTTGATTTTAACTTAATTTTTGATCTTTTGATAGAAACACATAAAGTTCTACTAGAATTAAATACTTAAGTCTGAATTGACAGAAGTTACTATGGCTACTGACAATGACACGTTATTCGGTAACACGTGTCTGAGTTACCTGGTCATAATAGATTTAAAAAGGACAGACTTGTTTGGTTTTCACTTATCTTGGTAACTTAAATTATTTATGTAAATTAAAAATAATAACAGATTTAAGAGAAAATATTGTTTTATATACATACCTACACTTAATACAAGGAAATATAACACAAAATACGTGATTAAATTCGGCTTCTGTATCACGTGATTATCACATTCAGAAAGTGATTTACACCATTCTTGTGCTTGCTGAAGATTAAAACGTTCACGTGTACATCCACACGTGTTGATAAAATGATTAATTTTCTTACAAAAGTGTCAATGATCAGCACAGACACAATCAAATTAATTCTGAAATACTATATATTATAAACTTTAAAAATATTTTAAAATAATTAATGAATTAGCTAGAATTTGAATTGAATTTAATATCCTTTTGATTTATGTAGAATTTGAAGCCGAATAATAAACTCATGAGAAACAATTAAAACAAAATCAAACAAACATTTACTGTTCAACAAAAGAAGAAAAAATATATTGATCAAGAGAAAAAACACTAACAGCTATGTTTATTGTAACTACAAATTATGCATCTCCCGACTTCGAACGGACATCAGACGTAAGAACGAAATGATATCCCAGTGGTGCAGTTGAGTTCAAATACTTTTAGATACATGTACATATATTTACTATTCTACTTATTCATGATGACACTTGTGGTCCCCAAAATATGGATTAAAAATAATTTTGACATTTTTAATTTGTTTTGTAAGTTTCATGACTGACAAGATTCACGTCTGTAACATGGCTTCAAATAATTCCTTTTTGATTCATTAAGTGGCAGTTCTGGTAATTATTAAACATTTTGACTCATTTTACACTAGTATGTGTTGACGACGGACATCTGATGGATGGATGTATATACAGTCAAACCTGTCTATAAAGGCCACCAAGGGAACCAGTAAAAGTGACCTTTATGGACAGGCGACCTTTATATACATGTTCAAATAATATGAATAAAGAACAATTGAAATACAATTCTACTGGCCTTTATAAGCAAGTGACCCTAATATAGAGGTTGCCTTTAAGATAGGGCGACTGTAATCTTAACATATATTTAATCTATATGTTTAACATTATAATTTTTTAGATTGATCGAACTACAATTTGAATATTCCATAGAAAAGAAAGGCTTAAGGAACACCCAATACAATTATATGTAGACTTAAGACGGACACTTCGTTGCTTCACATGTACAGAAATCGAGGTCCGACCGTAAACCAATGATGCGTTAAGACGATGGTCTCATCACCTGTATTAAGTCACCTGTGCGATCGCCAGCCCGTTAAGTTACAATGGGAACTAGATATACCCGATTTTCAAATTTAAATTTCACCAACAACAATATTATTTTCTGAAAATGTCTGGTTCTCAGTGAAAAATACATACTGTCACGAATATTCAAATATAAAAATGATTAAAATATCTTGAAAAAAATCCATTCCACTTTTTGATTTAAAATATGGTGACATTTTACTTAATTTCCCTATGAAACTCATTAGAAAGTGCACAGCACTTTTTTTATAAACCGGGTTTTTCTTATTAAAGATATAGAAAAGTGAAAATGTCTGGTTTTCATGATAAAATTCACATCGTGATGAAAATTCAGTTATAAAAATCTTTGTGGTACCTTTAAAAAAAATCCATTCCACTTTTAATTTGAAATTTAGGTGGTACAATATTTGTATCAATATTTCAGTCAGTGGATCAGGGTCAATAGGATAGACTATGTAGATACATGTACTATGGATATGTATAGACTATCATGGTCAAACACACTAGCCTACTGGATCTAATACAACATTGTGCCCATTTCTATTTAAAATATTATTAAAAAATTAAATCAAGTTAAGAGAAATAGGAAGTATTGAAATGTGCACATTTTCATTTTCCATTTTATCATAATTCTTATTTATTTAACTAATAGAGTATGAGACTTTAAAATAACAAGAGTTCAGAAATTTATTTAAAAAGGAAAAAAATATGCACATTTTTATTTATTGTATTCTTTATTCATTTAACTAATAATAATAATAATAATAATAATAATAATAATATCTATTTTCTTAAAGTTTCAAAAGTAATCAATGCAATAAAACATTTAAACCTAAATGAAATACAATATGATTATTCCCAGCCATTTTGACTTGATACACTAAAATTGAAGGAAACAACATTGAAGATGACTTAGTTAAAATTAACAATTACATTTAAATAATTATCTATTGAACGGATTTAATTATACTCAAATTAACAAAACAGAGTGACGAAAAATAAATTTATAACTAATATTTATTAGATTTTCAAACGGTTCGTGATAAAATTATCATTCAAATACATCACATTTAATAATGATAATAATAATAACACCACGCAGTTACTACCTCTAAAATATAAATAAATCTGTGATGTTAAGCCTACCATGACACAAATAACATGATCTAGGTAAAGTGATGGGTTAGGTTCGATTTTTAGTTAATTGGGAAATTAATTGATTATTGAAACAAGTTGGTAAACCGTCACGCATGAGTCCCTACTGTTCAATAGGAACATTATGTTCAAATTTTGTTTAAAGTTCTCATTGCATTTTGGCCATGTCCCGATCATGTCCTGATTGTAAAAATAAAAAGTAATATTATTGTATATTGATCATACTTTTTGAACAATATTTGTGACTTGAGAGTGATAATTCTCTCTCTCTCTCTCTCTCTCTCTCTCTCCAAATTGTTACAGATGGCCTTGTCCTTACCAGTGCCAGGTTTATCTTACATTCTTTTCACAGTTCAGGTCGATGAATAAAATAAAATAAAATAAAATATTGCAATTAACTATTCAGCTCATTGGATTTGTCGGTTCATTTAGATGAATCAAATCATCTAGTTATGAAAAAACATAAGAAAAATCATCAGTATTTATTTATTTATTTATTTATTTATTTATTTATTTATTATATAATGAAGCTAAAATGAAATGTTTTAAAAAACGAAGATTTATTTCTTATTCAAAGTTCTGCTAGATTGCATTGTTGATGCTGAGAAAAATTATTATTATTTATTTATTTATTTATTTATTTATTTATTTATTTATTTATTTATTTATTTATTTTTATTTATTTATGTATTTATATATTTATTTATTTAGTATTTATGTAAAAACATTAATATAGCTAGAATAGAATATTTAAAAACGCTGATTTTATTTTTATTTAAACTTAGAGTAAGCATATAAGACGCCGACAAAACGTATTTAAAACAAATACTTGAAACATGTATAAAATTACGATTTTGTGCAAATTTTCAATTAGTTGGTACACATGCTAATTTTTTTTCATCATTTTATTACGAGATGCATTCAAGTCATTAGTGTCTAAATACTGATTATAATCCGTCTGCGTTTATCCAGAGACATATAAAACCCCGATTGGATTTTTGTTGATCTATAATCACTCATTGCTCTCCCTAATCAGCTAATTGGAATTATCTAACAGGTCACGCTCGACTGAACCAAACTACCATCTTTATAACTGTAAAGTATATCACACCTGTATCCGTATATAAAGATGGTCAGTATAAGGGCAGATAACCCGTCAGATCAGGCCTCGATTTCTGCGTATGGTTCTTTAGTGTTCTATCCTCTTTGTCAAAACCGAGAAAAATAATTTCAAAATGAACCTAACATATTTTTTCTTTGGTTCATAAGATATATATGTCTACATGACATTGACCTATTGCAGTTTAACATAAATTAAACATCATTTGAAAATAATAGATAATAAATAAATAAATAAATAAATAAATAAATAAAGAGCAATCTAAATTTGGAGTTTTAACATTATTTCGACATGGAACAACCATAGTCCCTCTTAGAACTTTAATAATACAATGTATTTGGAAAAAGAATTGCTTTGTTGTTGTTTGAAATACTAGAACATGTATGTATTAAAACATCATAATTTAACAACACTTTCCCGATTTAACAAAAGACTAAAACCTAAAGCAACGTCATCTCTAACACATTTGACCATTGGCATTGCGGTAGCTCAGTTGTTGGAATGTTTGTCCACATGTTTGAGGTAGTTGGTTCGAATCCCGACCGGGTCTGACCTAAGACTTAAAAATGGGTAGTGTCTGTTCTTTTGCCAAGCACTCGGCATTACGAAATGAAAGTTATGGTTCTTTCGGATGGGAGCTTAAAATAAACGATGTCCCGTGTCGCGGTAGGCGTGGCACAGGCAAAATTTCTGCACCTTCGCCTATTGCTGGCGACGTCTCGATATAGGTGAAATATTCTTGACTGGAACGTAAAACCCCAAGTCAACTCAAACACATTTGAGTATTTATCTCGACAATAACTTCCTCGTTAACGCAACCTTATTCAGTCGGTTTGGCACATGGAACTTAAACGTATGGAAAACAACCAAGAACTGTGAACACTGTGTCCAGTTTAAGCAGGAAGGTGCCAAGAATGATCAGGACTATTTTCAGTTTAAAGAGGTATTTACACTGTGTTTTCCGAATGGTGTCCACTCTACAAATACTAGTATAAACTCTAACTGTATGTATAATTTAAAATATTTTTGTAATCAGTTATTATGTAAATAGATGTAAACTTTGTTCCGGTTAAACACAAAATTCACATGATAGTGAAACAAGGAAACAAAAAATCAATAGATGCATAGACAAACAATATTGACCTGTCCGTTTGACCTTTCATTAAAATATTTATCATGTACCATTGGGAACATAGACGTTGATTTCTTTTACATCACTGGACAAATATATTGTTTATGCAGTAACTGCGATTTCTAACACTGTCTATGTATTGGGTAGATCATCGTATACGATTATTGCTAATGAAAGGTCAAGCAGACAGGTCAATCTTGTTTGCCTATACTACGTTTTTATCAAGAACACGAAGGGGGAAGGGGTGGTATTCAAGGTATCTGTAATTTAGCTTACTATTGTTATTACTCAAGGATTTAAAAGAATGGGGTCTGGAAATACATGTATGTATATAGAAGATGTATAACTCGTAAATCATTGAAGTAAGTTCTGTCTAACATATATGGTGTAATTATTTCTTCATTTGCCATGATTGGCTTATTCCAGGAAGTAAACATAATATTTGTACAAGGCTTGGGAGAATAATTAAAATTTTGTAGTAAAGTCAAACCTGTCTATAAAGGCCAGTAAAAGTGGGCAGTGGCCTTTATATACAGGTTCAAATAATATGAATAACGAAGAATTTGGATACAATTCTATTGGCCTTTATAAGCAGGTGGTCCTTATAAAAAGGGTGGCCTTTAAGGCAGGTTGGGCTGTACATACCACGTTTCTGTGGTATATTCTCTATTTCATTGACATATTTATATAACACTTGTAAAAACACTAGTGACTAGGGTCAAAAAGTCAATTATGTAAGTCACTGTTTGGGGTTTCCAGATGATAACATTTTCAATCACGCTGATGATGACAGGGGACAGGTGTTGCATTCATCACTGATTGTAAGCTTGTTTCACTGCATTGTCTCCCTGGTTGTTTGTACTTTCTGTAATCTACCAATGCGGTAGCTCAGTTGATAGAGTGCTAGCTCCGTAAATGGGAGGTCGTGGGTTCGACCGGATCTGACCCAAGACTTGAAAGTGGGTAGTGAGTGTTCTTTCTCCAAACTATCGGCATTACGAAATGAAAGTGTCGGTTCTTTCGGATGGGAACTTAAAATAAACGGCTGTATAATGCCATCAGCGCAACGCACAGAGCAAAATTCCTGCTCCTTCATCTATAGTGAAATATTCTTGACTGGGACGTTAAACACCATTACTCAATTCGACTCTCTCTGTAATCTAATTGAAATAAATCATATTGTAACATAAATACGTGTCAACCTGTAGATGGAAGTAAGAAAAACACGAATCATTGATTCACGGTGAGATTGAAACCGAGATGCATTATAAGCATTTTTAAGTCAATCATGGGACCCTTCATAAGACTCTCGGAAGAATGTTCCTTGTCACACTAAAGAATCCTCCCTGTACATTGTCTTGAGTACACTCTAAAGGTCAATATTTCTGCCACCTTACTTATTGCTGATGACGTCTCGATATAAGTACAGTCCAACCTGCCTTAAAGGACACCTTTATATAAGGGCCAACTGCTTATATAAAGACCACTTGTTCTTTATTTATATTATTTGAACCTGTCACTTTTACTGGTTCCCTTGGGTCGCCTTTATAGACAGGTTTGACTGTAAACGGTTCTTGACTGGAACGCAAAATATCATTCAATCAATCAATGGAAATAATTTCATTTGGGAATTATAGTTTATATTAATTATTTTTTATTTCATTGTACAGGTAATTATTTTTTACAGAAGCCTGGTATAAGAAAATGTCTATATACAGCATGCTGTTTGTGTCGGCTTTGTTCCTGGTTGGTTTTATAACAGAATCACAGTCATGTTCAAAAGAATGTTTGTTAGACGAGACACAGTCCTATCCAAAAGAGTGCAAGTTTTCTCGAAAACACAGAAAGGCTAAATGCAATATTTCTAATAAGGACGTTCCAGCATTACCAAGTTATGTCAAATGCTTGGTCTTAACTAAAAGCAATTACAGTCTCCTAACCAAGGAATTATTTAAACATTTAGAAAACAGTTCAATAGAGAGCCTTAGCTTCAGAGACTGTAACATTAAAGGGTTCTCCTCCGATGTGTTCCAGAATCTCGAACACTTGTCCCGATTTGATATCATTGGAAGTCATAACATATCGGCTAAAATTGTATCTGAAATTAATCTGAATTTAACAAAAGTGGAAAAACTTTACTTCGTGAACAATAACTGGACATCGCTGCCAGAAAAAATGTTTCAAATATCAGCCGGGAGTAACATAACTCTCTTATCAATATCAGGTAATAGGCTCGATGGTATTCAAAAATATGTGTTCTCAGGATTAAACAAACTCCAAGTACTAATTCTGAAGTCAAACAATTTTTTTGGAGACATTTCTTTTGAAGGAACGCCAAACTCGGTTACCGAGCTCAATTTGAGTAAAAACAGTTTAGTTTATCTCCAGTGTTCTGTGTTAGTGAGACAGAGAGTTATCTCCCTTTGTTGGAAATCCTAAATTTGCAAGAGAACCATATTTCAAATATGGAACCATCTTCATTTGTATGTTTGACAAATTTGAAGGAATTAAACCTAAAAGGTAACCTAATTGAAACTATCAGAAAGCATATAATCCAGACATTACCCAACCTTTCTGTTTTGAATCTGAGCGATCAATCCAGAAACGTGAAAAAGATTGCTTATAATGCATTTGACAGTCAGTCGTTGTCAGTTTTAAAATTTGAAAACAATGACTTCAAGTTCCATACTATGGGTGGAATACTTTTGTTTTCAGCATGTCCAAACTTGACATATTTGGATTTATCTAAGAACCATCTGAAATATAACTCAACGTCAATCACAATGTTTCTTCCTCTCCAAAACCTAAAAATCTTAATTCTAGCCGAAACACAACTGACGTCACTTCCGATTGATCTGTTTCCGCACATGCGCTCTTTGAGAGAGATTATATTGACAGGAAACGATATAACTGGATGGAATGATGACCCAAGAGTCTTTGGAAATGTAAACTGGTTGAGGAATTTAAGTATGGGCAAAAATAACATCAAATTGATAAACAAAACGTCTTTTCCCCAAATCATGCTATCATCGCTCGAATCATTGGACTTGTCTGAAAATAAATTTAGTTGTTCGTGTAGATTGAGATGGTTCAGAAACTGGATAGGTGATAACGGAAGTCAAATCCTGAAAAACTGGCCGGGGAAGTACGCATGTAAATATCCGCCTATGATAGCGGGAAAGGCTTTAGAAGACTTCTTCATTAGTGAGGATAACTGTATAAAACCGAATCCCGTTATAATAGCCGCCATTGTGATATCTGTTGTGATTTTTGTGATTGTAATTGTTGCAGGCATTATTGATAATTTTTGTGGCAGAGATACAAATGATGACGATGATGATGGAACTAAACTAAGGGAAACAGCTCCCCAATCTAGGGGATAAAATATGTGGAAATTAATTGCGTCCGCCGGGAAAAAATGTAGTTCTACAAAATTATTTACTTGATATAGCTACGTAGTATAGTATGTTCTATGTACAGGTTAAGCCTCACTTTTGGGGTACATTTTAGGTGAATCGTGAAAAATATTGCAGCTGTATCTAGGGGTGAGCTCGTCACTCTACCAATAAGCATACATATAGTAGTTTTACACAGGTTACAAAAGAAATTGTATAACAAATTAAAATGTCATTATAGAATATTACTATGTAAAACTTAATTTTATGTGTGGTTTTAAATCGAGTGCAATTACACGGCAGTAATGAAGTAATATTGAGTTTTACGTCCCAGTCAAGATTCTTTCATATATATCACGGCTGTCAATTCAGGAGTGGTGGAGGAAACTAGAGTAGCCAAGAAAACCTTCGGCAAGCAAACTGACAGAATCTTGCACTAGGATCTGCCACAGTGGAATTCGAACCTTGTGTGGACTGTAACAGGCGCTGTGATCCATAATCACTCGGTTACCGAGGTCACCGGTCACACACGTCACTGCACGTGTTGCGTTCCAAGGGGGGCGCTGTACTACGTGATCGGTATCCTTAACGTTTGTAAGGGACGTTTTGGAAGAAATCCTGGAGTAACGTTGTTTTTTACGGAAAATTTTGTGATGGAAATAAACGTTAGGAGGTATCATACTGTGGCTGAATGAGGTCATGATGAAAACAAAATTCCACGTGGGCACGTAGAAATTGCATTTGTAATGTGATACGTTTGAGCTATGTTTTTATATATCCGTATTTTTGTACACTCACTTATTTTACCGGGATCGATACCGGTACTTTAATTTTCAGTCAGCTTGATCCACATCAATTAATACTGCTTCAGTTTGCCCGACAAAAAATCCGAGTTGCTTCCCTTTGATCATAAAGTTCGCATCGTTCTGGGTTTGGCCTATTCTGTATTTTGTTCTCAACACGAAATAGGGTTCGCGGTGGCGGAGTGGTTAAGGCGTTGTTTAAACTCAAAGGGTTTCACCTCTGATTATAAGAAAAAAAGGATTTCCTTGTCACAGGCTTTATTGTTTAGCATGGTCCCAGTATAATGGACCGAGTTAGTACTGGTTGCCTCCCTTTGAATGCTTCGGGTGAGGTTTGCAATGATATGGCGGGTACAGAACTCGCACACCTTTGAGATCAGTAAGAAAACTTGGTACGTTGTCCTGCATAGCTAAACCGCTGATGCGACGTAATACACATTCAACCAACCAAAATAAAAAAATTTCTGAAATACCATTTTAAACAAGCACCTTCAAATATTAATAAAATATTTTTATAGACTAATATATGGTTACTTACATAAGTTTTGATTTTGTTAATTTTGTTATTTTGGTTAAAAATGTAGCCTAAATACATATTTACTGTTATTTTATGAAATATTTTGAGTACTTTTTATACGCCCGTCAATTGACGGGACTTATTTTGGTATACCGTTCGTCTGTCCATTAACCTATTTGCTTGTGTATCGAACTACTTTTATGGTTTTTAAGCTTTGTGGGTCTGTTATTAATGACTTGAGGTTGCTGTGTACGTTTTTTTCTAGATTGAAAATTTCAAAATGGCCGCTTGTATTACAATCATAAATGTTTTTATTTTTATTTTGTGCATAGTAATTGTTTATTTTCACCTTGTTATCTGTGTCATTACTGGACTGTAGCAGTATTTAATATTTCCTCCAATAGAAAGTCAACTTATAACTTGTATATCCTTTCTATTATACCGGTACTCTTTACCACCACCCCTGGTCACATAGTGACGGGCGTGTTTTGTTCCGCTTGGCGGTGCTCTTGTTTTACTACGTGTATTAGTCTGTTCCCCAATACCAGTACATACTCTTAAAAGTGCATCGACTGCCATGTATGATTATGTAATGTTAAAAGAATAGCGTAAAATGGATTCCTTAGTCTCGTTTTTCATTTAATATTTATTTCGATTTTTCCTCAAAGTCGGATTTTTTATTCCAAGGATGCAATATAATTTTTCAACAAGCACTGACTGTTCTTCTTTCAACAGAGATGACGTTAATTTTGACTTTGACCTGTCACCGATATTTCGGGTGCAGTCTAGTTACAGGGACGTGCAACATTTAAAAAAAATACGACCATGTCTTTATTTGACAAAGTAGATTGTTAAAAAGGTTGTTTTTCTTTCAACAAAAGTGACGTTCATTTTGACTTTGACCTGTGTATATCGGGCACTACCGAATTCTATTGAAAAGCATTTCGTCGGTGTGATAAATGTATTACGTCACGACACATCGTTGGTGTTACGATATATTCTTTATTAGGAGTTACAATTCCTTTATTATCTGATTTTATGCATTGGTGAATTCACAACAGAGAAGTTCAAGGGTTTGGGGTGTAAAAGTTAAAAAATAAATGTTTTGAAATAAGCAATTGTTTAAAGACATTTAAAATGTATATAAAATGCAATCTAATAGTGACACTGCCTTGTAATTCATATTTCTCTCTGAATTTAATGAAAATTGAGGAAAGGCCAACGGAACTGTTTTCTAAAATTGAACCTCTTATCTCGAAGTTTCTGCCACTGCACACATAGCTGGTCATGTCTTGATATAAGTGACATTTTCTGAACTTGGCGGTAAATTGCATTGAAGGTATGGTTAAATGAATGTCCTTATTATACACTTTATTGACAAAAATTCTGAACAAACATAATCTTTTTACACTTTTGTCTTTTACCTTGCGTCTCGTTTTCTCATTTCCTTTGTTTTGTTACTCCATGCTGTTGGTTCCTTTTGCTATTGCCAAAACCCCTATATATTGAATTTATTATTGACCAATTGTCCCTATTATATGGAGCAAAGGGCCATAAACCTTGTCAAATCGGACAGGTGGCCTTTTATGGAAAGTTGATCGCTATATAGCAAGTTATAATTATATTTGTTTCTTATTTCCATCTTCATACGACTCTGTGACGTAATTATTCATACAACATTTTCTTAACTGGATATACATTCAAACTCGTGCCACCCAAGGGAACCAGTAAAAGTGGTCTCTATGGACAGGTTGTCCTTATAATTATACAGGTTCAAATAATATTAATAAAGAAAAGGTGGTCCTTATATAGAGGTCATCTTTAAGGCAGGTTCAACTTTAATTCAAATATATGACCATTACGTTTTCCAGTTTCAGAGTTTGGGCGTTTAAAGTTGTGAAGAAATGATGAAAACGCATTTATAAAAACACACCAAACTCCACAAGACAGTTGTCTTCTCAACTGACAGTGAAATATGTTGCATAGGAAATAAAATATATCAAGTTTTGTTCTTTTTCAATATGACTATGTGATAAATTAAAACCATCACGAAATGGAATATTCCACATGGCATGTCGGATACATTTAACTGCACACCTTGTCCCAAAATTCAACAGATGAATTGTCATTAGCCGTTAATAATCGGGTGTCACGTGACATATAAATAACGTATATATCGATACAATGCCAGCTTAGAGTTCAGAAAGTCACCAATTATTGTTCATTTTCATTATAAATGTCTCCATAGAATAAGGTCATCTGATACGCTAGCTACCGTGACATTACCGTCATAGTGATAATGTATTTTTAACAAATCCTTAAATATTATCTACCGTAAATCAACAAATAGGGGTCAGTGCGAACTTTGTAAATGGTTTATGGCACATTACTGCTAATTGGCAGAAAATTGTACTTTTTCCTTTTGGGGGTACGCATAGTACATAAAATATCAAGAATTTAGGACAAACTGAAATATTTTAGCTTGGTTAGATGCAATAACTGAAATTTGATGACTATTTTTTACTTGGCTAATATCTGTCTCGCTGACTTAATACTCTAAAATCATTATAATATCTAGATATATACATCTTACGTTTTGAAAATCCTTAAAATTTTACGCAACGCAACCAGGGAACGTTATAAACGAACTACATACAGCATATTGGATGCTTTGTTATTCAGACAAAATGGTTACATACATAGATGAAGGTGATCCATGGACCTTTGATAAAAACTGCGCATGAAATAGAATTTCGAGATTAAGTGCATTATCAAGATGTTGTTTTGGAGATCTCGTCTGAAATATATTTGTAGTTCAGTAACTTTTGATTGTACAAACACCATTTTTTCTCTTTTTGTTCTCAATGGAATATTTTGTTTACGGTTTGCAGGAAACATGGGATGTATACGCATTTCAGACCCCGGTTTCACACGATTTTCCTTAACTTAATCTGACAAATGAAACTTTGTTATTTTTAAAAAAGATATTCAGCAATTTAAGGTGTAACTTTGAAGATCACATTGATCACTATCAACATTAATTTTGTATTTGGTTTTGTTAAAAAAGCTGTTTTAGTTCTAAAAAATATTATCAAAATTTTCATTTATAAAAAATGAATGTGAAACCAGCTAGGAAAAGCCAGTGAAAATGACTAAGATACTGTAATTTCAATTATTTTCATTCTCTTTTAATTTACAAATTTCTATGTATATGAAACAGATAGATAAATGATATTGTCGTTGTTGTTTTTTGCTTTGTCATAATTCCGTGTTTTTATCTTGTCTGGTGTTTCCAGTCAGGAGATCTTAGAGAGAAAAAACAATAACGGTATTCATTTAAAAAATAGATAAAACTAGTTCAAAAGTTTACTTTTAATTTAAAAAACAAAATAATTATACATCAGAAACGTATCATTTAGTTACTAACGGAGATAAATAACTAAGATGAGAGGGTGATATAAACTGTTAAATATATAGTCTCTACAACTCTCTATGTCACCTCGTGAGTGCACTCTCTACTCCCCCTGTAATTCATATTCAATTTTAACAATTTAAAACTTTAAAACCTATTCATATACTGCTAAATTACTGAACAGAACAGTAGCCTTTTTGAAAACTTTTGCTGATAAAGATCTCAAAACTATATAAACTATAGTATACCCCCCTTTGAAGGCAGTGTATAACGGTTTTCGTCAAGGCTGATTTGAAGGCATCGCCGTTCTAAAGTGTCAAGGAATGAGGTGTTTTTTCAGGGGTCGGTAACCCTTCCCACTTTTTCAGTCATGTTGGAGATAATGAAACTTTTTGTCAAGGATGCTTACAAGGTATCGACATTCTGGCAGTGTAATGAATAAAGCGTTACATGTGACATCAGCCTTTGTCCTTAAAAGAAACATGTTATAAATTTGTGAACTTGATAAGAGTATATATTCCAATGTTTTGAATGAGTATTTTAGGATTTTAAAGTAAAAGAAAGCAACTTGTCTATTAAAGCAGTCAATAACCAAAGTAGCAAAGAACATGAAATGGTACGCTAATGAAATAAGCAAAGACAAAATCAAAATACAAAACTAGAATTATAATTCTGGCTAGCGCAATGACGAAAATCTCCCACCTTCTGTTTCCTTGGTAACGACAGCCATGTTGAAAATTCAAAATGCGGATTGCACATCTAAATTGTTGCTACATTTGTATAAAGTTTCATTCAGATTGATCAAGGTATCTCCGTAAGAAAAGGGGCGGACAAGCAGCATACGGAAAAATTGGAATAATAAGAGAAAGAAAAGAGGAAAAACGGAATAGGGACAATAAGTCTCCAAAACACAGTGTGGTGGTAGACTTAATTATTGTATATTGTGACAACTTACAAAACTCCCTATTTTGGACTGGAACGTGAACTAATGAAGAAGTTTATCCATCTGGGTGGTACTATTTGAGGGACCCAATCGTCATATTTATTTTACAACTGTGTTACAACTCGGCACTGTCAGTTACCATGTCTTGTTCGAACAAAGCACTATTTGGAGAAAAGATTTGACTTCTTAATATTTAAAAAGTCCATAGGCAATACAAGCGTATCTATAGATCTGAGCAACAAAATGACAGATTCCACGATTACAACATGTGACAAAATTTGTAATGAATTGAAAATAAGGAAATCAAAATGTTTATTTTCTTCAGACATGCTTGGAACTTTTGCCCAATATAACCATACTGCTCCTGCAACCTCAAATTATTGTTCGTGACCCGTGTTTTAATCACTTGTCACACTTAATTAGATAATCATCACCTGTATGGAATGAATACCTTGATAAATCTGAATTAAACATGCAAATTTTTAACAAATGTCATGGCTAAGTGTAACACTGTCGCTATCACGAACTTGTTACTCCTTGAAATTAAATGTTATAATGGACGGCGCTTGTCTTAGTTACTGCACAATTATAGTTGATAAAAATCTAGGGAAGTGTAAATACATTATTCAATGTCGAATGCAAATTACGAAACCGAACTATGGTTCTAATGTGCATTAAAAGTAACTCACGCAACTGTGTATCCTAACGGCGAGTTCCATATATAAGTAGCTGTTCTTTATTTTGTTATATACCAGTTTATGAATGATAAAATTACATAAGGGTATATGACAACTAAGACCAAAAATGAAGGGAAATGGAATGACATATATTTAGTTGTCTTCAACGTCCTAGTCAACAGTATTTCACCAAAATCGAAGCAGTTAGTCTAAGGATGTTGGAGGCAACCAGAATGCTGGGGAAAACAGCAACTTTCGAAAAGCGAACTGATAAATTTCCGTATACTTGAATGTGCTTGACTAGGATTCGAACCTAGGCGATGGGAGGCGCTGTGATCCATAAGCGTGCGCTTTATACCACTCGACCACTAAGGCCCCAGACAGAAAATTGATAATAGAAAAAGTATTTTTAATTCCTTAGCTTTATTTGGTAAAATATATTTTGGTCCTTTGGGTAGCTTTTCAACATCTTCAAAATAATTTTGGTTTCATAATTTTGGTCCAAGCACTACTGATGAGGAATTGTATTCCGAAACGGCCGTCTAGTGCTGTAAAATTAAAACTGGTATAATATGTAATTGTGCAAACGATGTGACCATTTCATCGCACAAAGACGTCATGACGCCATGCCCTTGTAAGACCAATTTAACGTAAACATCCTTTTCAATGGGTATATTCGAAACGCTATTTTGGAACCTGCTCTGGCTTTTCTTAAACAGTAGCTGCTACGAACGTCTCGGAACAGGAAGTTACAGATCAAAATGGCGATAGACAGTTTACCTCTCGTTAATCATTGAAAGATGATGTATAATAAAAAACCATGTGCATGTTTTAGTTACAAATTAATTTCTTTATTCTATTGAAACCAATTGACTATAAGTTCCTTATAACACGAGAGAGTATTAACCTTGTCACGCATACCCACTTCATACTGAACAAACCTTGTTACATGATTGTTAATATATTTCAAAAACCTAACCGGCGTACCTCTTTGAGGACTTCACCATATTGATTAAATGACAAAGCTAGATATTAGACCTATCATTTGAACTTGTTTGATCTCATAATAATTACAAAGTACCACGTCAAAATTGACAGTCTATATTCACTACAGACTTGTCGAAAGTTTAAGACTAAGAACATGAAGAAGCTACTAAATCGACAGCTCATCTCGGCCATTTGCTGGCTATATATCGATATCTTTTTAGCTACTGCTATCTATATTTCTCTGCAGTTTTTTTGCTACTAGCTATCTTAAAATTCAGCCACTCTGTAGCCGAGCTTCATCTCCTTTTCTTTGTATTCACTACAGACTTGTCGAAAGTTTAACATTAAGCTAAAGAATCGGTACTAGTACCTAGCTCATCGAGACCTCAAGCTAGCCATAACTATTTAGCAGCTGCTATCTATCTCACAGCAGTTTTCGGCTATTAGTTATCCAAATCTTAACCATTCCGTTTCCGAGCTTTAAATAACTCCTTTCATTGTGTCAGTGTTAAACTTTCGACAGGTCTGTACTGTACCGCACAAAATTATCAATACCATCAAACCATATTTGAAAATGAAGTGTATTTTATTTAGATTGTATTAGTAAGGCCGCTTACAGCTTTTCAGAACTTCTTTTAGATTGGCAGTACATAATGACAGTGTCGTACCCAAAACAAACAAATTTGTTTACAAAGCTTAAGTAATTCTTTAGTAAAGGTTTTTGGGAGGTCTTCGATATCAAGACATTTATTAGATTGAGCAATTTTGTTAAATATCCACTTTTTTAGAATTGATTGAAGTTTGACCTTGTTTTAAGTATATAAAGGTAGTATTAGTGTCTCTTCTTCCTTGTGTTATAGCGTCTTTACTGTCTTTATTAACTCTTTAAGGACTCTTTTCACTAAAAGATATTAATCTAATTACCCAGTACTTAGCCACGTGTTATGATGATACTCAATTTCTTTGAAACGCCCCAAAAATAAGATACAATTAATGGTGGCACGGAAAAGAAATCGAACTAAAGAACGCTTTTTTTTAAATAAAAAGACACATCACGAAATTACATTGGCCTGTCATGTAGTACTTTTGAACGTACTCTTTTTATAGAAATGCAAAAGTACATTAAAGACCAATGGTCACAGAACCCATTTTGATATTTCCTATCTGTTCCCTAGCCCTAATTGTTCAGATAAGTATGTACAATATGGTTTCCGTGTGTTGCTCTCTTGTTTTTATGATTATTTGTTAAATCCTACACAATAAGTTTTACAATCACGTGATCGTAAAATAAAACCAAAACATTTTTATTCGTGCCACTATCAGCGTTATGATTTTATTGAGACAACCTTGTCTTAAAGATAACTTTCCTTGAGTTCTTGGTGACTTTGTAACAAGCTATTATTGTTCCACTTTATGTAAATTGTTCTCTTATTTAACCTCCCAACATCATTGCAATCAAGTTGCAAGTTTGTTTGATATTCTTATGACCATCTGAATGTTTCGACAATCATGTCCTAAAAAGTAAATTTCCATTAAGTTCTTAGTAACTTTTAACAACCTAGTGCTTTAATTGTTACACGTTATGCAATTTCATTTCGCAAACCTCCATAAGATATAATCATGTATATTCCCACGGAATCGTACAAATAAGCCAACTTCAAAGTAAACATTAAGTACGTCATAGATATGACGTCAATGTTTCGTCATTATTCCTCATGGCTTCGTACTATTCAGACGTGTTGTCGTCGTAAGCCTATCTTTATCCAACGTGTTTGAGTGATTTTATTATCAATCCACGTTTGATTTTAGTTTTATATCGTGCAGAAATATTTTTATTTTATATTTCTGCTATATTTTTTATATTTGGACATTATGGCAACCGCAAAACCCTCCGATGTTTATGTCAGGCAGGGTAGCGGAGATAACCCTCCGCTGTAGCTGAGGAGGTAAATTTAGGGGACACAAGTACCCCTGACGGTGGTAAACGCAAAACTGATGATGGGAATGCATCACCATCTAAGAGTAAGAGACAGAAATTCAGAGAAAATTCATCTTCGGATTCTGAAAGTGATTCAGATCAGGACACTGATTCTGATGGAGAGAGCGAATCAAGTAGCTCTGATGATGACACTGCCAGTGTTCTGGCAGATAAACCTAACTCTATTCCGGACAATAATGCTACCGGACCCAGTGTGAACTCGTCAAACGAATCTGGCTACTCAAGGTTTGATATTGAAGAAACTGACTCTGTCAGAGTGGTTTTACCAGATGACATGAAAGAGTATATCAATCGTAAGTTCACAAAGTTTATTCCGGATAAAGTACTAAAGGAAAAGATCTTGGATTTTTTCCCAGTTCCGAAAATGTAAATTTACTGTCACCCAGTGTAGACGGATATGTGCCCGATATATTCGAGGCTGCAAAGCGGTCTTATGGTAAGCCATATGATGATAATTTGGCCCAAATACAGAGCAGAATAGCATCCGTCATGGGTCCTTTGAGCAAATTGTGGATGGACCTGGACTCTATAAGATCAGGCCGGGTCACAGATGACCACCTGGATTTGTTTGAATGCTTAAATTTAATTGAAAAGTCCATAACTTTATTGGGACAAACATTCACTACAACAAACTTTCACAGGTATGAACATTTTATACAATCTTACAAAAGATATTAAAAATCCAGATTTCTCATTAAGTCAAATGACAGTAAATTGTCTATTTTAGATACTGATCTTTTTGGAAATAGCTTTTACAGGGTACTGTATAAGGCGGCTAATATAAAGAAATCGTCCAAAAAGATAGCCGATGAACTTGGTTCTAAGAAAGAGAGAAAAACTTGGAAATCTAAGACCTCCAAAGGCAGTTCCATCACTCCCTTTCTCAAGGGGTCCGCAACTCGAAGAGCTGGAGGGGCGGACCGGAAGGTTACATTCTCTAGAGGACCCAGAACCAGTTCTGGACCACAGAAGAGAACAGGCGGTAAGCTCATATCATTCTGTGTCAGAAAACCTAAACTTAGATTTAGAGAAAAATCTGTTACAGGGTGCAGCATTTCCAATGAACACAAAAATGTGTACATTAGACACAGAAATACCACCTTTTCTAGACGTATGTCTGATTCACAAAGGTCTGGTAGATCTCGGTCTAAAATCTCCAGGCACAACGTTTCCTCTAGGCGGTCGAATTCAACATTTTTATCAAAACTGGACAATTCTGACCGAGGACAAATTTATTTTGCAAATAGTAATGGGAATGAAGATTCCATTTCAAAAAGTTCCATTTCAGAAATTTGCTACAGCACAAACCCTAAGTGGAAATGCTGCACTCATGATAGATTCAGAGATAGAATCATTATTACAGAAATGTGTGGTAAGGGAGGTAACTCCATGTACCGGTCAATTTCTGAGCCCAATCTTTCTTGTGCCAAAGAAAGATGGGGGTCAGAGACCTGTAATAAATTTGAAAAAACTAAATACTTTCATAAATTATCAACATTTCAAAATGGAGGGCATTGTGTCCCTGAAATCGCTTGTTCAAGCGGGCGACTTCATGGTGAAGGTGGATTTGAAAGATGCGTATCTCGCAGTTCCTATCCACAGGGAACACAGAAAGTTTCTGAGGTTCTTATGGAAAGGGAGACTACTGGAATTCCAGACAATGGCTTTTGGGTTAGCCCCAGCTCCACTTTATTTCACCAAATTAATGAAACCCGTGGTGGCATTTCTCCGACGTCTAGGCGTGAGAATGATCATATATCTAGACGACATGTTACTTCTAAATCAGTCAAAATCGGAACTGACCAAGGATCTAGCATCTCTGAGATGGCTATTGGAAAACCTAGGTTTTCTTATCAATTGGAAAAAGTCAGTTTGCGTACCAACTCAAAATCTAGAATTTCTAGGCTATGTCATAGATTCAGTCAAGATGACAATATCACTGCCGTTACACAAGATAACGAACATTATACACAAATGCAAACGATTGACAATGAAGAAATCGGCCAGTGTCCGCGAGTTAGCGGAAATTCTAGGTCACATGACTTCTTCAATGCAAGCAATAGCACCTGCCCCACTCCATTACCGACACCTGCAGATGTCTCAAATAAAGGGCCTGCTGGAATACAAGTCTTATCAGACAAAGATATGTCTGACAGCGGACTGTGTGACCGAACTTCGGTGGTGGATTTTCCAAATGAAGGACTGGAATGGGAAATCCATGATAATTTCCAATCCAGATATGATAATTCACACCGATGCCTCAAAATCGGGTTGGGGTGCGGCATGGGGCAATGTGAAAATCCAAGGTCTCTGGACAGAGGCAGAGAAATTGGAGCATATAAATGTGTTGGAATTAAAAGCAGCTCTGTTTGCTGTGAGGAGTCTCGCAAAGACTCGCATGAAATGCCACGTCCATCTACGTGTGGACAACAAGACGGTTGTAGCGCATATCCAAAAAATGGGGGGTACGAAATCCCGTCAACTGGTGATTTTGACCAAAACATTAATGGAATTCTGCCTCGAGAGAGAAATAATTTTGACCGCAGAATATGTCCCGGGTCTTTTGAACTCGGAAGCGGACTGGCAGTCCAGAAATTACACGGACAACAGCGATTGGCAGCTAAAGAGTTCCGTGTTCGAGTCGATAAATCTGACATGGGGCCCGTTCCAGTTGGATTTGTTTGCCAGTCGTCACAATGCACAACTCCCGAATTATGTGAGCTGGCACCCAGATCCTTACGCTCAAGCAGTAGATGCTTTCCAAATGTCTTGTAAGGGGACAGGTCTTTATCTCTTCCCTCCCTTTTGTATGATACCGAGGTGTCTACAGAAGGTAGTAGAGGAAAGGGCTACAGTGGTCTTAATTGCACCACCTTGGCAGACACAACCTTGGTTTCCACAATTAATGAGTCTCCTGGTGGATTTACCGATTCTGCTACCCCCTTACAAGGATCTGATAACATCCCAGTCAAAAGGGACCCATCCTCTCATGAACCAAGCCAGCTTTCGGCTAGCGGCCTGGAAAATCTCCGGAAACGCAATATTGAGAGAGGTGTTTCTGAACAAGCTGCCGAATTATTGTCAGTTCACACAAGGCGGCAAGGAACAAACAAATCTTACAACAGCTGTTGGAAACAGTGGTGTGGTTGGTGTGTTCCACGACAAATTAATCCATTTCAAGCCCCTGTGGTAGAAATTGTCAATTATCTATCTAGCTGTCATTATAAAGGTGACAGTTACCGGACCATTAATTCTCGTCGATCGTCAATTTCGGCATATCTATGAAATCATAGATGGTTACAAAGCTGGTCAACATCCTATGGTTAGGGACACTCTGAGAGCGTGTTTCAATGCTAATCCTCCAGCTCCGAGATATAAAACTATGTGGGAGGTTGATACAGTTTTGAATTATATAATTTCGATGGGCTCTAACGAGAGCCTTTCAGATAAAATGTTGTCTTTTAAACTGTCAATGCTTTTAGCTTTGACATCGGCTGGAAGGTCATCAGAATTATGTGCCCTTGATATAAGATACATGGTTCTCAATGATAATGATGTTTCATTTACCTTGAGCAGACTTACAAAGTCACGTAAAGTTGGTCAATCTCCTTTAGTTCTGACTTATCAAGCATATGATAATGACCAACGCCTTTGTGTAGTTCTCTGTTTAAAACAATATTTAGAGAGAACAAGACAATGGAGGTGCCGCATGGATTCACCCCGTAACCAGTTGCTATTAAGCTATGTGGAGCCACATAAGCCTGTGGTACCGTGCTCTATCGCAGGATGGTTGGTCAAGCTTTTAGAAGCGGCAGGTATAGATACTAGTGAGTTTAAGGCTCATTCTACTCGTGGTGCGTCCACATCAAAGGCTAGAGCTAAAGATTTATCTTGTAGCGAGATTTTGCAAATGGGAAACTGGTCCAGTGATACCACTTTCAAAAGACACTATTTAAGAAATACTCAGCAGTCTCATAATGAGAACCAATTTCAAAATAAAGTATTGTCTTTTAACTTTGAACATACATGATTATATCTTATGGAGGTTTGCGAAATGAAATTAGAAATTTCATCAGTGCATGTTAATGCACGCAATGAAATTAAGATTTCATGAGCAAACCGGAATAAGATATAATCCCACCCTAGTTTCCCTCCCAGAACAAGACAATACTGTATTACACGTTATTTGGTTGAAACTGTAGATGATCACGTGTAACTATCAACTAAATAAGAATAATAATAAAAATAAATAAATAAATCAAATAAAAATAATAATACATGTAAATAATAATAATAAAAAAAAAAAAAAAAAAAAACATTGTATATACATGTATATATATTGTACATATATGTTATAATATGCAAATTTTGTATACATTGTATGCATTTCTCTTAACCACATTTCTTCCCTTTTATTTATTGTAGGAAGAAAGAAATAGAAGGTCAGAGGGTGGTAGGGCGGACTGATCTGGCAAGGACTGTGTTTCTTGATATCAGTATTTCCTGATTTATATAGGACTTCTTACATTCAGGACTTTATAAACTTTAGTTTTTCGCACGTTTAACATTTCTCGACTAGAATTGTTCAGGACAGTGCAGAATAATTTATTATTTTTTCGTTTAATGAAATTAAAGAAATTAAATTTCATATATAGTTATAATTAGGATTCGACTAATTATTTTTAGTGGCGTACTTCGCCATTTAGGAATAATGACGAAACATTGACGTCATATCTATGACGTAGTAATGTTTACTTTGAAGTTGGCTTATTTGTACGATTCCGTGGGAATATACATGATTATATCTTATTCCGGTTTGCTCATGAAATCTTAATTTCATTGCGTGCATTAACATGCACTGATGAAATTTCTAATTCTTGTTTCACAAAAGTCTATATGTAATTTGTTCACTTGTTTAACCCCCGATGTCAATGCATCAAGTTGTTGTTTGATAATCTTATGACAATTTGGATTTTGATTGTCCATATACCAAACCATTGAAATCCTTTATTTCTAAGGGTAGCCGTGCAATAAAAAGAAACACATAATAAAAAAATAATTTGTTCTAGTAACCTAGGCCCCACTGGATAAAATTTTCTCAAACAATTAACTCTTGAAACTAAAACAAACAGAGTTTGCGTCGCATCAAAGATGACTTTACAAATAAAGTATAAAGTATTTGTAGCCATTGTTAGCTTACTCCAGCTTCTTGAAACATTTCTGTCTTGCCTGTGCATTATGATACGGAGTTGTTAAGAAGAGCTTCAGAATCAATACTTATTTATTATGTTTTAATGCATTTTTATGGTGTTTTTAAGTGGCTAACTGCAGTGTTACTTTTATCCATGTCCAACTAATTATTTATAGGGTCAGATGTTTTAATTTATATGGTCAAATATTTTAATTTATATGGACAAATTTGTGTTGTATTTTTTACACGTATTTTAATTATAGATATAATATGTAGTGTCTCGTTGGCCGTATGTGGCCGGATATGAAAATTTTATAATCATGTTTTTATGTCTATGTGAACATTGAATTTTTTATATGTGACACTTAAATAAAATAATTTATTATTATTACTTATTTTATCTTTACAGAATACATTTACATTTCACTTCCTACAAGTATATTGTTTCATTTGCCTTGCTGTGATGTGTGTTTTGGTCACTCTCAGTATGGCTATTGCCAAGCTACCCCCCCCCCCACAAATTGATAATTGTCTGTATTGGCGAAGCGTATAAAACACAAATTAGTAATAACAGTGCATCATAGGAGAAGCCAAAACAAGGTGGAGTTTTAATCCCATGAAAGAGGTGGAAATCCGTGGATTTTTTATGCAAAAGATAAAGTTGTTTGAAACGAACTAAAACTTTTATGACCAATATTTTATAACATATAATTTCA
>CM037873.1:14709550-14787050 GCA_021292105.1 Anadara kagoshimensis
AAGTCCTATTTTAATTAAATGTAGTACTCTTTAATTTCAATCTTTAGAATTCTTTTATTTTAATTAAAACCTGCATACGTTGATTCCTATTGATGTTTATGTTTAAGTACTCTATAATATCATACGAGGATGACATCATTTTAAGTTCCGTTTTAGAGCCATTTTCATCCTGTGTGGTTAATTAATGATTATAATAGTTCTTTACAGCCCATCATGTACTTTTTACTAAAAAGCGAAAGGGTAGAAGTGGACTCTTATTTTTCTTTAGAGAACTATGATATTTATTTCAGAACCTCAGCAGTAGTGTAAGAAGCCAGTCAGTCACATTCAATTCAAAGAAAGAGTTGAATTATCCAATTGAAATTTTGAAATACAGTCAAATTTGTCTATAAAGGCCACATGAGGGAACCAGTAAAAGTGACCTTTATGGGCAGGTCACCCTTACATGCAGGTTCAAATAACATTAACAAAGAGAAATTGGGATAAAATTGTACTGGCTTTTTAAGGCATGTGGCCCTTATATAGAGGCGGCTTTAAGACAGGTTCAAATGTACTATAAAAAGTTTCCAGAAGAAGATTTTTGTCCCATTAAATTATATCATTATAAATGTTTACTATATCATTACATAGATATCCTTAAATCATAAAAATCACATTCGACACCTGTTTAAGAAGACCCCAAAAAGAAAGACACCCGATTAAAATTAATACCATAATTTAATACTAATTATCAAAATAAATTATCGTTTTGGTGTTAAAATTTGAATTAGTCGTTTTTAAAAATCACGCCAATTCAATGGTCCCAAATTGAGACTCAAAAGAAATGCATCCGATTAAAATTAATTTCATAATTATTTTCAGGTTTTTTTTTTAAATTTTGTAATACTTATTATCAAAATCAATTACAATTTTCGTTTTGGTGTTAAAATTTGAATTAAGTCGTTTTAAAATCACATCAACTCAATGGTCCCAAATTGAGACTCAAAAGAATTGATAGTTACTGTCTTATTAGACAGGGAATTAAAAATTAAATCATCTATTTTAATTTTTAATTTCGTATTTTATTATTAAAATCCATAAACATTTCAAATTGCCCATTTCTAAACGCGTCAACTCAATAGTTTAAAGTGAAAAAAAAACACTATACAACATGCTCTATAATATAATAATAAAAGTAAATAAAATCATTTATAAATATATTAGTTAAAAGACTTAAAGTATCGTATATAATTAAGTAATAAGTTTTATCAAAAGTCCATGAACTACATGTATATAATGGACTTCTGGTTCTCTTTTTTCTATTAGTACTTTTTAATGTCAATCTTTAGAATTCTTATATTGTAAGTAAAATCTTAAACCTTGATTAGTTTCGATAATAAAGCTATATACTCAATACAGCTATATGGTCAATACAGCTATATACTCAAAGACTACTTGAAGTTAAGAAGTGTCCTGAAGTTCCGTTTTAGAGCTATAATTAAAAGCATTGCTTGTTCTGTTTGGCTAGTAATTGATCTTAACAGCTCTTTAGAATCACTCACATGTACTATTTACTAATATAAGAACATTGTGGACTCTTAACTTCAAAAGATTGTCATTCAGAATTTTGTGAAGGGTCTGTATGGTTGAGAAATTTTGAGAAGTAAATATAACATTATAGCAACAAAATTGCGATCTAATGATCCAGAAATACCTGTCAAGTTATTCATAATGTAACAGTGCACCCTGGCGTGCAACTGAAAAAAAGTCACCACAGGTGAACGTAAACATGCAAGTAATATACATTGACATAATGACATACACCTGAACAAGTTAACATATTGCATTTATATAAGCGGTATGCTGATTGGAGGAATAAGCGTGAAGGAGGAGTTTAAAGAGGTAATCTCAGGTGTGAATTAAATACACCTATACCTGTGAAATAAAGTAATGTTTTACTTCTTTACAGTATATTCACAATGTTTAAATACACATATAAGACAATTGTAATAAGGAGTATATTGACAGTTTATAAGTGTTTTGTCAACTAAATGCCGGGGTGTTAAAACAGGAACTAAGCAGCACATTTTCTGTGAAAGTGGAATTCTGCATTTTCGTTACATATTTTTAAAATATGAAAACCGAAACGACGAATGATGTTTATATATAAACTGCATTGGTTATAAACTACTTGTGTTATGAAAGGAACTTCGGAATTTCGGAACAAAATTCAAATTTTAAAATTTTCCGTTTTTACTTCTAAACATGCCTTATTTTTTTGATTTATTTCACAGAAGAATTATTTCGCTGACTTGTATATTTGTGACTTTGGTTTCGTTAACTACAGGTAAGGATGTTTTTTATAATATAACTGAAAATTTACCCCCTAACACGTATCTAGGAAATGTAGCAAAAGATTCTGAATTTATACATGCAGCTTCAAATGGTTCTATAAAATATAGTTTCCTAACGGGGGACAATCCAAATGTGTTATTATTCAACATTAACAGCAGTGAAAGTTCGTTATATACATCACAAAGACTGGATAGAGAAGAATTATGCGCTTTTAAAGAACTTTGTATATTTAATTTAGAAGTAATCGCACAGTGCCAAAGTGGTTCTTGTTATGATAAAATAAAAGTGAAAGTAGAACTTATTGATTTAAATGATAATTATCCATCGTTTCCAAACAGAAGTCTGACTCTTGAGTTTTCGGAAGCTTCCGTTATTGGTACGTCGATACCAGTAAAGGCGGCAGTGGACAGAGACAGCGGAAATTACAGCATGCAAAATTACTACCTTCAACAGACATTTCCAGACATTGTGGATAATTCCTTAATTCCGTATTTTAATGTCAGTTATTCCGGATATGTAGACACGTCCTTAATTTATATAGTTCTAAACAGGAAACTGGACCGGGAAACCAATGATGCTTATAAGATAAAAGTAATAGCAGTAGATGGTGGCAATCCGCCGAAAAGTGGAACAATGGATATTGCAATTGTTGTAACCGATATTAACGAGTTTTCGCCAGTTTTCACGGAATCAGTATACAACATTTCAGTGAACGAGGATATTCCAGCCGGTACTTCTATTGTGAACGTATCCGCCACCGATCTGGACCAGGGACCCAATGGAAGAATCACATACCGACTAAGTCCAAATCAAGACATACGTATTCTTACTTTGTTTAAAATCAATGAAACTACGGGGGAAATCAAAGTGAATGGATCTTTAATATACGAACCAGGGGAGCGTTATAGAATAATAGTGTGGGCCAGTGACCAAGCGACAACACCTTTGATCGGTCAAGCACAGGTATTTGTATATGTGAAAGACGTACACAACAATGCTCCACAGATAAGCGTTAATCTTTTATCAACCACCGGCAAAGCTGAAATATCAGAACGTGCAAGTTTAGGCGCGGCAGTGGCTCATATCAAAATTAACGATCCAGATCACGGTAAGAACGGAGAGGTCAATTGTTCTTTAATTAGTGACAAATTTAAACTTCAGATCTTTATCGACGATCATGAGTATAAGGTGGTTGTCGCCGAACCTTTAAACCGAGAAGTGGCGAGTCGACACACTGTCAAAGTTATCTGCACGGATAATGGCTCACCACCTAAACAAAGCACCACCACATTTGATGTAACCGTTATTGATGAAAATGACAATGTACCCGTATTTCCAAAACACACATACACAGTTAGTATAGAAGAAAACAATCCAAAAGGCCGATCAATATTAACAGTCAATGCTGTCGATTTTGACACTGGAATAAATTCTGAGTTGAGATACATGCTTAACGAAACACAGGGTTATGATTTTAAAGTTGACCCATTTTCTGGTCTGATAACTGCAGATTTTAGCTTAGATAGGGAAAACGCTTCTCTAATTTCATTTCTGGTTTTGGCCATTGATGGTGGCGACCCACCGGAAACAGGAACTGCGACCGTTAGTGTAATCGTCACAGATCAGAATGACAACCCGCCATTATTTACTGCAGAAAATTACGTGTTTTCGGTTTTAGAAAATATGTCCAGAAATGTTAGCGTTGGCAATTTGTTTGCAGTGGATGCAGACCTTGGGGAAAATAAATCCATTGTGTTTTCAATCATGCCCCAGTATAACAGTGGCATTCCGTTTGCAGTGCTTCCGAACGGAAGAATCGAATCAACGGAAGTACTAGACAGAGAAGCCATCTCTAAATATCATTTTTCAGTTGTGGCATCCGACCAAGGTAAACCGCCATTAAGAAGTTCTGCCCATGTTACAATAAACGTTTTAGACACAAATGACAACCACCCTGAATTCCTGTTCCCAAACAGCATGAACAATACAATAGTCATTTCATTCCAAACACCACCCAATACCGTTTTTGCAACCATCGAAGCCAAAGACCCGGATCATGGTGAAAATTCAAAACTATATTACTCACTTAGAGATAGAAATGTTTCACATATATTTGCCTTAAACAGAATAACAGGAGGATTGTCATTGCTTCAAGCACTGAGTTCTTCAGATGCGAAACGATACACTTTCGGGGTTGTAGTAAGAGACAGCGGGTTACAGCCACAGATGACAGAAAGAGCGCTGAGCATTGTTGTCACAGCTCATGGACTAAATGGCTCCCTTGTTGCTGATGGACAGGTAAACAACAACCAGTATTTCCTGATTGCTGTCGCCATTGCTTGTATAACTGTTGTTCTTGCAGTTATTATTTTAACCGCCATTTTTCTTATAAAGCGATCAGACAGAAAAATGTCTTATTGTGAATACGGCTACAAGGACGATAAACCCAGAGGAGGCAGCAGTTTGCCGACAGATGCCGAACAGAAGAAAAGTGTTAGTTTTTCATTCAAAAAGACCAAACCACCTCAAAGACAAAACAGCACGGGCACAGCTGAACCAAAAGTACATCCACAAAATGAAAGACACAGTTTTCAGGTAAGCAAAACCGTTTGATAATAAATAATAATAATAATACTTTACTGTATATAAACTAAATAGATAGTTTGATACAATCAACAGATTCATTAATCTTACATGAATTAGTTAAAATGTGAAATATTGCAAATTAATACCTTTGACAGCATATTCATTGCACAAAATAAAATAAATGATATATATGTATCTGTATGAAAACATTCAGTTTAATATTCTAAATATTCAATAAGCCTGTTTTCCTCAGTTCAAAAGAAACCATCGACCTCAAGCAAGTCCCCAGTGGGCTTCCGGAACCTAGGTGACGAGAAGCTCTGTGAGCTTTAGACCACTAGACCACCGAAGCCCCACTTTACGCTTTAATGGGCGTGACTATCATAATAATATAAAATCCGTACAGAACATCTCATTAGCTCTATTGTGTTATACTTTTTATTTTTTATGAAATAATACATTCAAAAGTAGCACATGGTAATGTATAAAGAAAATGCGACATCTCTGATTCAAAAATTGCACGCACATAACATCTATCTCCTTTGCTGCCCGGATCTGCACAACTGAATTCTTCGAATTTTCCTCATATTTTGTGTGTGATTATATAGATTTGACTTGTATGATAGAGTTATCAATGTATTGATGGGTGATCAACAGTAATAAGACCGATCACCTTACAGCCCTTTCATCTCCCAGTCTATTGATGACCAGTGAGTCAGTTTAATAAAATCTTGTTTGATATATATCCATGTAAATTGAATTAAGTCTTCAATATCTTAATATTTTCAATTTAGCTGTGGTTATTATATAGAAGTAGGTTTCTATGGTGCAATCATGGTTACATAATGGTGTATTATTGTGGGATATATACCGAAATTTTGTTTGAAATATATCCATGTATATTGAATTAAGTCTTCAATATCTTCATTTTAATGTGTTATTACATATAAAGATAGGTTTCTATGGCGCATTATTAATCATGGTTACATAATGGTGTATTATTGTGGGATATATATATATACTAAAATTTTGTTAGTAAATTAAACTGAAAATCTTCAATTTAGTTGCCGTTTATACATATATATATATATATATATATATTATATATATATATATATATATATATATATATATATATATATATATATATATATATATATAGTTTTCTCGGTATGTTAGTAATAATATATCATAGTGGAATATGCCTGCACGAAAATGGCGTAATTTTTTGCGATATATTTGCGTGTAGTAAAAATTGTAATATTACAAATTTTCTGAAGACATATTATATTCAGAAAATTAAAAAAAAAACAACTTATCACACAAGTAATTATTTTACTGCGTCTGACGTCAGATTAAATAATTTTAAAAGAGAAAAATAAAAAGAACGATAAAAATATTGCAAAATTTTCTGTATATTTTAATTTGATAATATTTTAACAAGTTGGAGACAAAGAAAATTGTTGAATTACATTTTCCTCAAATTGGCAATTTTACACATGTTACATGCAATAAAATTGGTTTATTGGTACAATTTGTTTATTAGCTTGCCATACTATATTTTTGAGAGAAAATAAAGGTTATTGTAACACTTTCGATCACCTATAATAATAAAAAGCTTTAAAACTTCTTTTTTGAAACCTCAACTCTTTTTTTTCAAAGCGCTTGATTAACTTTTTATGCTAATCCCAAAACATTTTCATTCACCTGCAGTAAGCACCTACATGACCATGAATGATAAAGCCTAATTTCCGAAGAGGAAGAGACAACAGCAGAATTTATCAACCGAAAATAAAAAGCAATAAATTCAAAGTTAATGCAATTTGAAGACTATAACCATCCATTAAGAGCATAGATGAGGTTTGAACTAGGCATTTTCCATTTTTCTTCCCATTTAGAAAGACACATAAATATAATCGTGAATGGACTCTCTATAATTTTAACGCCCCCTTTCTAGTATTTAGACAAGTTCCTTAATAGCCGGCTATTTACACTGTCGCCATTCACGTGGTTCCAAAAGAATACTTGATTAATTGATAACTAAGATGTGTGCTGACCTGTAAAATGTTGTTTGCACGTGTTGCCATTATAAATGTGTTTGTTTGAGAGCAAACGTGTCATTTAAAGTGTTTTTTCCTGTAAAATAGCAACCAGTTTCCTGTGCGAAGATGCTTGGCATTTTTACAACATATTGAAGAGATTTTGGTATCAAATACTGTTGAAGAGACTAAGCGCCTTCACCTTCATTTCATATTTTTTTGGGGGAATTCCTCTTGCCGCATAGAAAAAAGTTTTTTCCACAATGGAAATTCGTTTCCCAATGCCTTAAGCATGTAGTACATATACGTTTTAATATGTGGTATTTTATTACAAAAAACAAATAATGGTGCATGGTGCATATATGTACAATGTACATTTGAGTAAGTGAGTTGTTTCATTCCATACATGTACATGTGCGATCTCTTTAATAAAGTGATTTAAATTCCTTTTGAATTTAAATTCTATGATTGTTTACATATGTAATTACTTAAACCACAACATTAAAAAAATTATGTTCTTGAACTAAGAAAATCGTAGACGTTTTCAGTCAAAAAAGTTGCTATTTAACATGTACACCTAGTACTAACAAAGAATATCCATCATTAAATCCCTTTGTATTATTGATATCATGAATTTTTATGATTTTAAATTTTTCAAAAAAATATTGACATATGTTAAAAGTTTGTAAATCATTGTTTTTATAAGTATAAATTAAAGTAAAATGGAAATTTAAAAGATTTAAAATATTAAACTTTTAATTTTAATGTTTATCTCAAGGCTAGACATAACATGGCTGGTGGGAAAATCAAATTATTATTTTACACATGGAGGTATTTATGGAGATTTACTGGTGTCTCATTTGATTGAAATTCTTTTATGGCCAAATTATATACAAAAATATTGAACTTATTTTGAAAACACCTGTCTGTACAATAATAGTTGTTGTTTTGTTTTTGAATTGATTCACTGTTTTAGTAATACAATGTAGGGCTTATTCTTAAATGTGCATTCTAAGAGTTGAATAGAGTTATGGAGTTTTACGTCCGAGTCCATTATTCCACTTTTATCGACCGGGAGGTAACAGTTATGAGATGGTGGAGGAAACCTGAGTGCCCCAAAGAAAACCACTAACGAATTGACAAACTTCATATTACAATACAGTCTGCTTAGAGGTGGGTTCGAACCTAAGCTTTAGAGGCATTGTGGTCCGAAAGCGAGTGTTAGAACACTGTCGCCGAGGACCCTAAAATGATCATTTTAGGTATCGTTGAGTATGAAATAAGTGGAACGAAAAGGGGCCTCATAATAGTTAAATACTAGTAGTTACTGGATATCAAATAATAATTATGTTCGCTGCACGTCCGAAGTCTTGAGTCAATGGTCTGAATATGGGTTTGTTTGTGTCTTGTTTCTTGTCGTGGTTTTCCTATCGTATTTTAAAATACGTTTTTGCAAATCTGCCAAGTGCTGATTTTGAATGCATTATTTTAATAAAAATTCAAAATCAGCACCAAGATCTAAAATCATTAACAAAATCACCTGATTGGATCCGGATTCCGGATTTTCTAAACATAACACAACCTAATTCTGTCCTGTTTGCCCAATGGATAGGATTGGGTTTGTTGATGCATACTTATGATATTGACAGCTACATGTAGGTAGATTGTGTTATCATTGATTTTATATCATATTTTCTCTATTTGCAAGTAAAATTTGACTTGATGATACACGCTGTATTTATCTATGATAAAACATATATATTACTGTGTGTCATTAGATATTTATTAGTAATGAATCAATATTCGGATGTATAGTGCGTCAAGTTTGACCTGCCCGCTTGACCTTTCATTTGCGATGATCCATCTAATACATAGGTAGTGTTAGGGATTAAAGTTACTATACATAAACATGTTCCCTTTACATTAACATCATGGTACATAATAAATATTTAAATCAAAGGTCAAGTGGACAGGTCAATTTATTGGGGGTATTGGTATCTTACTTTGATGACAACCTGCCATGTTATGTACACATTCATTTAGATTGCAACACTTTGTAAAATGAATAATAATTAGTCTTCACTAGAAAACTTTACATTTTAGCCCTTATCAGATATTTTGCCAAGAAGATAAACGAAAAAGGTAACACACTCTAGATTCGGTATCTGACTCCCTCATAACTGTGATAAATCCTTCAAATTGACGGCTACAGACCTTGCAAAACGGAACCTCTGTGACAGAGTGATCAAAAACGCGACCTTACGGACAACAAGATCTCTTACTGCAAGATTTGAATCTAATGTGAAAAGTTTGTCAGTTTGTCAAACCATTTCGGAACTGAGTGCCTCCACTGTTGACTGTGGCGTTATAAACACTATCACTAAGCCCTTCTCCTTTCAAACATATTGGAATGTCTAAATTGTGTATTAATACATGTATGTGCAGCATTTGTATTATCAAAATTTTAGAGATAACAATTATCGAAATATTTTGTAATGGTAAACAAAAGTATTACTGTAGACATTATTTTCAAAAAGGTTAGTTAAATTAGAGAAATAGCATAATTTGTTTAGATGCACTTAGACGAAATGAAATACTTTTTAATTATTACCTACGCCATTGTTTTTAAAGCTTCTAAAATATATTACATGTACTAAGTTAGAAGAATAGCATAAAATATTTATTTAGATGCCAAAACTCTGTCCAAAGTCTTTGTAGTATACGAAGCTTTGGTCTTAATTTACAGAATGTAGAGTCAACCATTGGGTGACCTGAAACACAACAAATTGTTGAGCAAGTCATCTTACAAACCAACTTTACAACAACATATGGTTAACGATACAATGTTGAACCACAGACTGTGTAATTTGTATACAAAAGATAACGTCTTGTTTGATAATGGATAATCTATAATCTCGCCGAGCTAAGCGTCCAGAAAGATTCTAATATGATAAATCCAATACAAAGATATACCTTTTAGCCAGGTGTACTAGATTAAATTTAAATTTGAATTCGAAGATTGTTGTGGCTGATTTTTATGAACGCATTCAAAAATTGGGTAATTTGCTTAATCAAGATAAAGACCGTTTGAACCTTTCATTGTACCTATGACCAATAGATAAAGAAAACAATGACACTTCTGTATGTGTCTGGAAGAAGTAAACAATACCAAGTTAAGAATTAGTCATTTTTTCAGAAGCGTGAAATATACATACTGTTATTTGTAAACAAAAACCCGCAACATAATATGAATTTTCTAATTATATACATGTACTCTATCTATATAATTTTGTCCAGGAATAAAGTAAATAATAAAGTAAATGCAGAAGAACCTCGTTATATAATGTCTTTCGATAAGGTTGCCACCTCGATTATCTTGTTATAATGGTTTTTGATAATTTTGCCTCCTCGCTTGTCGCCAAAGTAAAATCTCGCTATATAATGTCTTTTGGTAACGCTTGTTGGCAAAGTGTTTTGAAGTCCGGACATCTATAAGGTCTTACTCTATTTTTCGCTAAACCCCTTTATTATATAATGCCGAAGTCTGACTGAACAAATAGTGGCAACGAATCGAGATGCACTGCATTACTTCTCTTGGTTTATATAGCTCTACCAATACATAATGCTTGTCCAGACATAGAGGCAAGTATATACAATGTTAATGTTTATTGCAAAACACATTTTTCACAAATCAATACAAAATTATACATGTATACAATAAATACTGCTTACAGTCACTGTGTAAGCTACGTTCAAGTTCTCATTGCAGTATTGTTAGTGACCATTAATGGTTTAACGTTATCAGTACACAGCGTTTCGAAGATGTAAAAGAAGCACAATCTAAATGTTTCATTTGTTGTGAGTCTTGAAATACATATACAGCAACAAAAACATGACTTGTATGCTCTCAAAATGGCCGAGCTCTCATGTAAATTGATCTTGTACCATCTAAAACTTAAGTACACATGCACTTGTTGTTCGTTGCATATGACACTGTTTTTAATCTTTTGCAAAACTGCACAAGCTCCCTAGGATTTTAATGCCCAAAAAGTTGTCTACACAGTGTACTATCATGTACAACATTGAATTTTATCACACCAACTACTTGATTTTGATTTCGTTTTAATAATGGGTTTTGTGAAGCCAAAAAAACTCTGGAGAAATCTCGAAATTTAAGTGCTTAGCCCAGGTGCATTCTACTCGAATGTCTTACAATTTCTTTCCACAATATTATACTTAGTGGTGAAGGTTTGGGATTAAATATTTTGAATTCAGTGTTAATATATAGTAAAATGATTGAAATTCCAACGAAGCTCGTTATTCATACTAATCCGTTTGAATTTGACAAATGGCCACGATTTCCATATATTTATCAGATGTTCTAACACTTTAAAGCCAACCTTATCATATCTGAGCTGAAATATAGGTCTTCAAGTGGACAGTATTACATTAGACATATTATAACTCCGGTCCGGAGTGGTTGTTGGGCTGGTAAACGTGTAAATAGATGTTTAAATCCAAAATAAGCTGGTCGATATCAGAATTTTTGATAACTTTCTTACTTTTATTGGCATATTGTAACGCCACGGTTTTTCAGATTTACGTAATTGGTGTTAATTGCGTCACTGTACGCTGATATTGGAAATGAGATACACAATGCGCGTGCTGGCATGAAACAGCACGTAATTGTTGCGAAACAATTATGTTACATACATCGGGTCTTCTACCTTCTTGTCGTGTGAAATTAGAATTTTTATCTACAAAAATTAAAATCATTCTCATTTTTAATTTCCTTTCTTCAGATATCCGCCAGAGGTTCTCCTGTTGCGTCTGATTCACGGTTACCGGAAGTACACCAAGCGGAAGTTGTTGGGTCATCAAACAGTCCACAGAACCTTAGACACCTGCTTCATTTGCAAGAAATTCCGGCTCTTGGCAAAAACAACAAGGTATAAACAGTTATATAAAATAGGTATTTATTATGAAGTCTATGAAGTCTTATGTCACTCTCGCATATTTTAATATGTGAAAACAGCAATGGTGACATCCTTTATATAAAGACCACCTTCTGTGATGTCCATATTACTGAGGTCTCTTTGGTGACCGAGACCACACAGAAAGAATCAAGTAAATAAGTCAAACTACACAAAGATTATTGATATAAAACCACCGATTGATGTTGGAGGTAAAGTGGAGATGGAGATTCACGCCACAGTAACTATTTTTTCATTTATATTAAGTAAGTCTTTGGATTGTGAAAAACGTACCTTTTGCAAGCTAACGTTCAAACTTTCTCGCTCTAAGAGTTGTCCAATTGGAATTCGAACCAAGGCGATGAGACGCGTAAGAACGCTGTAGACCATTAGACCACCGACAACCTGACTAACGATGGATTCTTTAATACTAATTTTGACTTACAATCAGAAAACTTAATTCCAATATTAAAGAATGTTAAGCGTTGAGATGTCTATTTCAATGTAAGCATAAACTTATGATTTTCATATCTATTTCTAGTCACCACCAGCTTTAAATGGGATATTAAAAAGACCACCACAAGTTACTGCCCCTGATAACCATAGCGACGCGTCTGATGAGACTCCTTGTGATTCTGGAAAGGGCGGAAGTGAAATTGATCTGAACAACAGTGCTGTATTTACAACTTACCCTTCAGACAAAGGTAAGTGAGATCAGAAATGATAAATAAGAAGAAATGTACATTTGCTACGCAAAATAGTAGTTGCATTAAAGCACCCATAATAATTGCGAAATTGTGATTAACTGATATCCATTAGAAGCAAATGATTGAAGAAAAGTTGTATTCTTTCAAGTGAAAATAAATTTCATCATATTTGATGCTTTTTAAACCATTGTTTTATATATTTTTGTGAGTTCCTTAAAACAATGATAAAGAAACAAAATTGACATTTTTAGAAGAAGATCCCAAATCTTTACAAGTGGACATGTAGTTTTGACATTTAAAGCATTTACTTACGTTAAAATGGTACAATGACTGATATTAATCGATTTTAGTATTATGAAATGAAATTAAACATAAAAAATTACGTGTTAAGCCAACAAGTTTATCAAAATAAACTTTATGTGAACTAGAGTTAGAGATTTTATCTTGCATATGCAACACCAACATATTGTATAACAAAATATTTTCACACCAAATACACTTTTTTATGAAATATTATATTTTTACATCTTAATTGTTCTTTCGTATGATAAACGAACAAATCGGGGGATTGAACTTTCGATTTTTTTACTGATATTATCAGTATTATTTTCTTTTATTGCCCCATGCCTCACGTGTTACGACAAAGTGCTAGATTTGTGTGTTATAAGGATCTGGAACAAGCTCCCCTGTTACGACACAGGACTAAGTCTATATGTGACATGATGTTCTGGAGCAAGCACCTGTTACCCGTTCTGTTTTTGTTATGTGACACCATGGTTTGACTGGTACGGACACCTGTTACGATATACATTTTGTAATGTTAGTAGATTTTGGTCGATAAGTAACAGTACCCAAAGTATATTCATATACAGCAACAGTGAAAGCAATACTGATGTCTGTACCACCAGTGACCTATAGTACGAACCATGTACAAACCGGTAACTATAGTAACAATTCTTAGTTGCTTTGTAATATTTCAAGGTAACGCATTTTTCTTCAGTGATAATAGTTAGTTATTCCTAGACATAATTATGTTGGTTGTAAAAGTAAACAACGACGTCGTTCTGAGATTTTGTTCTTTGTACTTAGTCAGTGAATTAGGATAACAACGGTGCTCGCCAGCTTACCTTGTGACCAATACCCCTTCACATTTGCACGGAAAGTTTACGTCTCTGAATTACCGGAATAACGTCGATTTTACTGGAAAACGTCAACTGAAATAATTGTGCTTTAAGTTAGGGTTGTCACGTTGTATGATAGCAAACCCTATTCGAGCATTGGAGAAACGATAGGACTTAATTTAAATTGTCCATACTCTAAACCTATCGTTTTTATTTTTATCAGGACACATGAAGTCAAACCCTTCTGGTCAGAGGAAGGATATACAACAGTTGTTAAGCAAGTACAGATATAAACAACCAACAGTTCATTCACCAAAGGAAATGCAAAAATCACAACATCAAAAAAGACAAACGTCATTTCCCAGGACAATTCCTACAAACTCAATAATATTAAAAACATACAGTGACAACAAAAAACCACCTCCACCATTATTTATCAAGAAAAGCATTGTGCATAGTAATCTCGGAAACAGCCATTTATCTAGTGGCCATGACGACAGCACGACGACAACTTCCGGTAGCTATATATTAGACCATGAGGCAGATAAATATCTGGAACTGAGACAGTTAAGCAGACAGAGTGTTTTATGACATAAGGATAAAAGAGATGGGTATGTAATATGAGTATAAAAATAAAAATATAGTATATATGGTAAATGTGTTCACGAAAAGCATGGATCAAAACTAAGGCTTAGAACATCATATCATATGAAATTGTACAATACCATTCTGTCAATTTTTTGTTGGTGATGGAAGAGTTTTTAAAAGACCACAGATTAGTTGGTTGCTTAATTTAGTATTCTGGTGTCGTGCATAAGAAAATCATAAACAGTTAACAGTTTGATGGCCGAAAGGAAACACCAGTATGTTTCTTAAAATGACACCAAATGACAACTGTTTGAAATGAAAAAAGTACACGTGCAAAAACATGTAAATTTCGTTCAAGGCACGTGTGCCACTTTAATAACTAAAACTTAAAAACCAAAAAGATAGTGGCAAAACGTTAAGGCTTGAGCATTATGCATGGATGCAAAACCATCCAACTGGACGTTCAACATGTTACACTGATGGTGAATGGTAAGGCAATATTCCTTATCCTGATTGTAATTGTTTATTGGCATCCATTTTTTTTAAATTTCCATTTATATTGCTTTAATTGTAGGGTGTGTTTCTAGACGTTTTAACTGCAGATTCTTTATTTGTTTTTTTATTTATTTTACAGGTGATTGTCCTGAGCGGTTGCCCTAATGGTTGTAGGGTGTGTTTATTGTTTTTGACTACATTGTTGTATTTAATACTAACCCTTAAAGCTGTCTAATGGCGCCATAAACACAATGATGTAACAAAAAGAGGTAAGTTATATTTTAAAATTTTATAACATTTTCAGATACTTTAAGTATGTGAAACTTTGTCATGCCATGTATTTAATTTTCTGAAAGAGCTGTTAAAATACAGCCAAAAATATTAACAAATAATTTTACATGGCAGAAATTGTCAGTTGTCATTCACACCCACTTAAAAAGTTTTTTTTCTCATCCAGTGCCCGTACAAAGTCAATAGTTTTATATAACTATTGGTCTCCTCATGCATTATCTTCAGTTGCAGTCTTATTTCATCTGTTTGTTATTTGGCGTTCTTGGTTGGCATGGCAATTGTCATATACTTTTTTACAGATACAACACTGATTAGATGGTGTTGTGGTTTTGTAGAAATCTTAATTACATTTTATGGATTAAAATTATAGTTATGGGTATCGCCAGTGTTCAGCGTCTTTAGTACCCCTTAACGTTTTTGCGGAATGTTTTCGAAATTCTCGGAATAGTGCCATTTTTTTTTACTGGAAAACATCAACTGATGCAATTCCATATCCTATGGAATAATTGTGCGGCACAAACATTGTAGGGTAACACTTGGTTCTTTAAGAAACACCGTCATATATTAAAAAGTTGTTCTTCTATGCTTATTCCGAAGAATATTAATTATTTTACTGTCGGTTGAAAAAACACAAAAAGCTAAATTCATTTTTTAAATTCCAGGTCTTGGCAATATTAACTAATACGCTCCTCCTAACACATAATGCTTGGAAAATATAAGATAGCTAAAGGTATGTACAGAAACCATATTTGTATTGCTGCGCTTCTTCTTCATCTTCTCGGATATTGCTTGTGAGGTTTGTTTTTAACCTTCAGTTTTGGAATTGTAAGGGGACCCAGAATACCCAACCTCTGGCAAACTGACACGCTGTGGCACTAGGAACTACCGGAGTGGGATTCGAACCTAGGCGACTAAAGACGCTGTGATGTGTTAACTAGGCCACCGGTGCCCATTTATTTCTTGAGAGATGGTGTTTGAGTAGGTCCGAGTAATGACGTGTTGCGCCCAAGTCAAGAATCTTTCACTAATATCTAGGCAGTCAGTTCTGGAATGGCGGATTAAACCTGAGTGTTCGGAGAAAACCACCGACCTTGGACAAGCGAACTTACACACTTTCTCACGCTAGGATCTCCCCGAGTGGGATTCGGTGAGAGGTGTTGCAGTCCGTAAGAGAGCGCTTTAGACCACTCCGTCACCGAGGGCCCAATCATTTTGTAGATGGTGTATATTGAAGTTTTAAAGCTGTCGGGAACTGTATGTTTAGTTGTTGTTTATTTTAGCAGAGCATACTCTTATAGTTTTTGTCATGTTTTTAATACACGTACTTCGATTATTAAAAGAGTTTATTATTTTTATTTTTTCAGCTAACTCAAAAGAGGGAAGTATTTAATTTCTGTGTGCAAGCCAGAAAACCGTCATGTAATTAAAGAGTTATTCCCCTTTGAAGACATTAATTGATTTTTGTGAACATTTTAAACCAGTGCGTCATCAAACGTATGCCAGGAGTTTAGATAGGTTCATTTTTAAATGCGTTACTTTTAAATTAAGTTTTAAAAGAACTTTTAATTTATTGTTTTTGTTAAAAAGCTTATTACCTGCCATTTATATTTAACTGTGCAATATGTCTATAAGTGATTGACTAGTGTGTTATTATGAGTTTATTGTTTTCTGTTTCGTTTGATTTTTCTTTGCAATAAAGTTTTATTTAATTTTTTTCTGTGTCACTCGACTTATAAAAAATACCACTGTTATATGAGTTGAGTTGAGTAATGGTGTTCAACTTATGTCGCGATGTCATTAGGTACAGACCAAGGTGCAGAAATTTTGCCTGTGCGTTGCACTGATGACATTATACAACAGGGCTCTCTATCGTGTCAAGCCTATAGTGACATGAGACTTCGTTCATTTTAAGTTCCCATCCGAAAGAACCGTGACTTTCATTTCGTAATGCCGACTGATTGGCGAAAAAAATAGTCACTGCCCACTTTCAAGTTTTGGTCAGACGCGGCCCGGAATCGAACCCACACTCTCCCACTTACAGAGCGAGCACTTTACCAACTGAGCTATCACAGTGGTATTCCACTGTTATATGGTTCAACATTATCTCAGCCTTTATATTTATAGAAGAACACCACCTAAATCAATCCAATGGGAAGTATCAGGCGCCAGGCCTGTTTCAAGGATTTACTTATTTCAGTTTTTTCTTGAAATTTGGTTATAATTTTCTTAATGTTTAAGATATTCAGGAATTTAAGGTGTCATTTTGACAGACTTTTGTATTTAGTTTAAATCAAACTATTTATTAGTAATTCCGAAAAGATTACCAAAATTGGCTAGATATAAATTAAGGATAATCTTAGTTGAGAAATGATTGTGAAATTGGAACCTGGACCTACATACCACGTGATAGCCAACATTGAGCATTAAACGTAGTATTGGTGACCAAGTGGTTTAAAACATCTGCTTTCGGAACACAGCATCGCTTAGGTTCAAATCCCACTTTGCTGATCCTAATGTGAAAATTTCCCAGTTTGTTTGCCGAATGTCGGTTGTTTTCTATAGGTTATTTGATTTCCTCCACCATTCCGTTCCCATTTCCATAACTGACCTCATTGCTGTAAGTTCAAAAAAATATTGACTGGCTTAAAACACCATTACTCCACTCCAAACTAAGCATTTATCGTATATGGCTGTATTACCTGTCAAAAGATCAACACTTATCTCGTTGAAGACAGTATTTTGAAATAAAAAATAGTGGATCGTTTGAAGTGCACATAGTGTAATCTGTATTGCTTGACCAAGATGTGTTCCTAATGTGCAAATAGATCGATACATATTACATAATATCAATATACACTACGCAGATCATTTACTTCACACTCCTTGCTAAAAACCATCAAGCTGCTTTTGACTATAGAAAGCTTCCTTGATGTTGCATTTGAAATCCTAACTGTTAATGGTTTCTGCCACATCAATACAAATTAAATGAATCAAAAACAAACATACTAACCCATGTCCGAATCACAAAATACATGTAGAAGCAAAGTACAAATTTTGAAAATAACCGAAATTGTATTAAACACGTGAACTTCCACTAGGGAAGAAACCGGATGCTCCGGAAGGTAAAACACTTCCTGTTTAGTCAGTTACATCCGCCACGTGTGTAATAAAATTGAGTGAAAGGAACTATGGGACGTCAAATGTATCCAAGACAATCCTAGACATAGAGCCATTATATATATCATCAATACTGTGATGACGTCCATAACATTTTTGAGGGCCCTGAAAAGCCTAGACTTGCAATATCCCTGGGTCAACAATTTATTTGTAACCAGCTATGTATAAAGTTCCTGTAGTGGGAACAAGCTCTACCATAGCGCATTTATTGGGAAACAAATACAAAATAAACAGAAGGAGCAGTTATATTGCTGCAGAGAAAAGGAAAGTTGACAATCGAAAAATTGAAGTCATCATGTTGGTCATAAAGTTTCAAATGTAGCCTTTGGTGGGTGTCATGATTGAGGTATAAGTCTAAATATGAAGCAGAACTTTCCAAACTGGTAGTTGTATGTATACATAGTGTGATCAGCTTCAAATAGGAGCTGAAAAAATATACTTTGCAATACTAGTACAGTCAAACCTGTCTATAAGGCCACCCAAGGGAACCAGTAAAAGTGGCCTTTATACACAGGTGGCCTTTATATACAGGTTCAATAATATGAATAAGGAACAATTGGGATATAATTCCACTGGCCTTTATAAGCAGGTGGCCCTTATATAGAGGTGGCCTTTAAGGCAGGTTGGGCTGTATTCAATGCAACCAAAAACACGAAACAACAACACGCAAACTAAATAAGAACCCAAGACAATAAACTTAAAAAAATAGATTAGCCAAAAGGTTTCCATTGGTGTTGTTTTTGGTACTTTTGAAGGTCTCTGACTACCTGCACTGATTTAACATTTAAAATTCCAGGAAAACTGTATTGATTCTTAACCGAGCAAGTAAGCAGTTTATGGCAACAGATTTTACCTGCTGTGCGAATGAATCGAATCTTGAGCATAAAAAGTGGATCTGGCGACACAGATGACATTTCATTATCACGCATCGACAATGTTTGTTTAGGACTGTTTATTGTTTGGTTGTGTATTGTTAAACTTCGCCAAAGATGGTCTTCAGTCCTATTCAGATAAAGCTATTCTACATCGGGCATCAACCAAATGTGGATTCTAAAACATTTTAAAAAATCACTTGAACTGAATCTTGTTGAATCTGTAGAATAAAATGTTGCCAAATTATTCATATATAGATATAAAGATCCACATATAGATATATAGATGTTGCTCTATCTCTTAATAGCCTAAAAGAAACTTGTGAGTGCTATCTATCCTAGTGAGCTGGAAATAATAGATACGACTTACTTTAAAAGTTCTGCTTCATATCAATAATAAAGTCTACTAAACGCTACCGACAAACGTGATTACTTCAATCTTTCTTTTGTCAACTTTCCTTTTTTATACAGCAATACACTCCATTCCCCTGCTTACCATGTATTTGTATCATGATTGTACACTATGGCAGAGGAGTTTGTTCCTATACAACTAAGCAAGCTGCTTACAAATAAATGATGGCCGAGGGATATTGCACGGCCCTAAAAGGTTTATGGCTGTCATCACAATATTGTAGGTAATTATGTTGTATCTATATCCAGGATTCTCAATTTTGATTACACACGTGGCCGGTGCTTGTTGTTAGATAAACAGGAGTTGCTTACTCTTCCGGAACGCCCGGTCTTACTTCCCTGGTGGATGTCCACGTTTTTATCTAATTTGTCATTTTCAAAGTTATTACTTTACAGTATTTCCATTGGACGATGGTTACAAACTTGATGCTATAATATTAGATAGCAGATCCATCAACTATTATAAAGCATAATGAAGGCTGACATAGTGAACAGTAGCACTGACGATAAAACGTTTGGTTACAATATGATAGGTATGATGCTTGGCATCCAAAATTATCATAGATATATTTTACAACCCAGTGTCATGTTGCTTTCATTCTCACGTGACGGATGAAGCTAGTTGGAAAAGAGGAACGTGTCATTCTGGAGCACCCGGTCTCACTTCCCTGGTGCAAGTTTTTGTTTAACTTAATTTGCAAGTTTTCAAAGTTTTACTTTGGTTTAGAGATGTACCGGTATATTTTGTGTTTATATTATAAACATAAAAAACAACGTACATTTTTTCTATTATTAATTTTTTATTAATACATTATAATTTATTAACAACAATTTGATAACAAAAAATAGCACCTTTCGAAAATAATACTTTGGCACATAAAATAGTACTGAGACACTTCGATACCTAACTACGGTATCGTTAGTTATGTTCAAATGACATAACGATGCATGTATTAAACAGTTTGTTCATTAGGAATGCATGTATTAAACAATTAGTTCATTTTTGGCACGATATTGGCAAAACGTTTATGTTTAACTCCTATTTTGAAGTTTTCACCACCGAATCCTTCTTTTTCCTATTAAAATCGCACACACCATAACATCAATTGCGATCTTCACTTCTTCATGAAAAAGTAATTCCAATTCCATCTGAATTAAAAATAAATAAACATTGTAAGAACAAAAACAATATTAACAATATTTGTTTGATAAATCATAAACGGATTTTGAAAATTTGTGTATAGTCAAATTCAAATGTATTCTTTATAATTTTCAATATTGGAGACTATATAAGAGCTTTCTCTTGTTTCAGAATCTCATTTGTCTGAATTTAATTCATGTTTTTATAAATAATAAGAATAAATATTGGTTATCCTCAAACGCATGCAGAAAGTGAACGAGCATGTTTAAAAGTTCTATTGCACTTTGGCATCATCTTAGAAACACCCATAGTTAAAGTCCACAGATATTAAAACATTAATGGTTGTTTTATACAGACATGTTCTAAAGAGCATGAACTTAATCATTTTCACATAATATATTCTATATCACTGTTTGTACATATGTTAAATGATGGACATTTATATCAATATCTAATGAATTTCAATGAATATGTCAATGTTTGATGCTGTGTGTTGCAAGAATCAATATTGGATACATTTATATAGGGCCTTAAGAGTACATTACCAACAAACTTGGAACATGCTGTGCATTCAAATACATTTCCCCACCGATTTAAAACATGACGAGCATGTAAATAAGCTAATCCTGGTATACACATCATCTTTGGACGTGGGAATTTGTTTAATGTCGCATCAGCATTATTTTAGCTCTCATCTTTGTTGTTTATTTCAACTTATTTTCTTTACTTTTTGTGTGTTTTATATAAAACATTGCTTAAGGTTTTTTCTACAACAATTGGTTTTGCTGTTAGATCATCCCACAGCCAAATGAGATAATATGACTTGTTTTGTATTGTCTTAATTTAGTTGTTGAAACTTACCATTTTTCATGAAGCACATGCATAAATGTGTTTTTCTCGAAAGGAACGGTGTTATTTTGGTTTGAAAGACGAGAAGATGTGAAGCTTTCATTTATAAAAATAAGTCATCATTAGTTGTGTTATATCATCTGTAAATATAAAAAATAAAATCATAAGTATACAAATAAAAGAATATAAAACTTAACTTGACAGACACCCTTAAGGAATCGATTTAAAATAAAATATGTGTGATTAGAATTGTTTTAACTTTGACAATTTTGGTGAAAATATTTTAACTGACATTTTATAAAAGATGAAAAAATTTCAAGTTACCTTTTGACAATTGATTGGTGCTATTGTGGCAATTTTAAACAACTTTTTTATAAAATAAAATACAATTATAAATAACATGGTAACCATTGAGAAATAAAATCTGTATTTTCACTCAATAAAATGTCATCATAAAACATTTTAAATGATATAAAAAGCTCAGTTATCCATTAAAACCAAAAGTGGACAATGCTTAAAACAGGCACCAATAAAACACCATAACTTTTTTAAAAGAAAAAAATATTTAGGATATCCTTATGAATAAATAATTACCTTTTATAATTAAAGCTTCATTTCTGTCTCTGGCATTCAAACTATACACTGTTTACTCCTCTGAACAACCTCTACGTAATCATCTTCGTCATCAATTGTATAGCTACCGGAAGTTGTAGTGCTATCGTCATGTCCGGTACAGATGGAACTATTTCCGGTTGGAGAAAACCCACTGTAATTTTTATGATACATTCCAACTGCAGTATTTTCGAAATTAAAGAATTTATCAGAAAATGACACTGGTCTCATTGGTGTTGTGGAAATGTTCTTTCTTCTGTAATCCGAACTAAGAGATCCAGAATGATGCTTATCATAGCTAGAAAATGGATTGTTTGTCATGATTCTTGGCGAACTGCATTTAACATCGTCTGCAATTAAAAGTAAACAAAAACAAATTTCAAATGAACTCTCAGTATTTTGTGAAAACAAACATTTTGAAATTTTGATAATTACAATATCAAAGCAGTATAATATATATACCATGTTGTGAATGATAAAATCTAGTTTATTTTTTCAGAATTTATTTTGTCTAGATGGTCATGATTAAGGTTTTACTAACTCATTTCTATTTACAAAAATAGACTCCCGCATTCAAATTTTTTTCATAAAAACGTTTGAATTAGTTTCAATAAAGATACCATGACTGATATTTTAAATATACACGAGATAAACCTAATCTATTGTTTGAAATCATCCGGGGTCTTTTTCAGGTTCAACAGTACATTGTTAATGTGACAAAAGAACAGATATAGTCCCTATTTTATTTCATTAACTAGAAAATTGATTCGGTGTATTTTTTAAAAGAGGCTATTTCATGCTTGGTTGTGTGTGGTTTACCTTTGATTCACCATACGGGTTTGTTTGCTCATTACAGCGATTAAGGTAAACATGGACACTCTGATATACGTTGTCAAAAATGACAGACATGATTGACAGTCACATTATGCATGTATGAATGAGAAAGAGACGATTTAGGTATATAGACAAAGTTTCGTATTCGTTGCATGCAGAGACTCCATATTTCAAATTTATGACTTACGTGTTTGCAATAAGTTTTAAATTATTTTACTTTTAACAACTTATTTAAATAAAAGTTTCTATTGTGTTTAAGTTGATTTATACAATAAAATCAATAAAAGTACCGTGTATGGTTAATTAATTAAATATTTACAAAAACTCAGTCCCGATCAGGAAGAGATCTGGAATCATTCGGTATTCATGATTAAATCAATCCATCAATTTCTGACATTTCACACGGTATAAACTGTAATTCATCAATGTTATATCAAAATTTGGTTAAATATTATTCTGTTCTCGATACCGCGAGCATAACCTCTCACCTGAGATTTAACCGCGAACACACCTTGATAAAATTTGTTATTGGATATTTAAACGGAAATCTTCCAAAACAATTTTCAATAAAGTTTTTTTCATCAAATGCTGAAAACTTATTTAGTCAACTGTCAGTTAAGATTTTGAAAGTTTTGTTTAAACTCAAAATATTTTCAAAGCTTTTTGAGTTCACTTTGTTGTACACCCTCCTTGGGTATACAGTAAAACCTTATTAACATGCTCATGATAATTTTGCCACCCCATTTAACACCATTCTATTCTGAAGTCCAAAAATCTACTTCTTCTGTGTGCTTACTTTATAATCCTCCCTCGATTTATCGCAAAACGCCCTTTATAGCTCCAAACTTTAAATTAACAAAGAGTGTCGATGAACCGAGGTTTTACTGTATATGACATTTACTAGGAACTAGAATTGTAGCTTACCAAATTCAGCGGAGTACGACAATAGGGTACTGTTGTTAAGGTCATCTTCACTACCCCTTCCAGAATCGCTGGTGGTTGGTTCACCTGATAAATCACTATGGCTATCATAATCTAGTCGTTTTCCAGAACTAATGGAAGTTGATGTCTAAAATAAATAAATAAATAAATAAATAAATAAATAAATAAATATTTTTGAAAGAAAATGAAATATCCAGATAATAGTATTGAAAAAAAAATTGGTTAAAACATTTAAAGAAGAGGTGTACTTTGGCTATGTAATATCCTTAAATGTACTAATTTTATGTTTCGGGGGGGGGGGGGGGGAAACTGCACTGAAATTAATTTATGACAATAAGTAGGTCTATAATACATCTTTGGATTCACCTTGTTATATTTCATTTTGCTTAAAAAGCTTTCGTTAACTATTAACATTGAATATGCACCTACCATAGCTTTTCCTGGTTTTATGCCATTGAGTACCAATGTTTTAGGAACCATTCTATTCTTCTTGTCTAGTTCTGTCACTTCTAATTTGTCGAATGAGAGAGGATAACTGCCATTTATTCCCTACAAGAGAAGAGAAACATGTCATAAAAATATACAAATTTGTTGGAAAGAAATGAATTAAGGGTAAACCAACTTATTAAATGTTTCATTGGAATTGTGCCATGTACACAGAAATTTGATTTTTTTTTACCATGTGCAGAAATTTTACCATTTATTTTTGTAAAAATCTGAAATTCTGTAAATGAAAAATGTCTAATTACTTAAAAGGGCGGATGAAGATGATGAAAGCGGTGAGTTGTGGTTCAACATTCAAAATATCTAGTTGATGATTCAAATCGTCAGGAAACCTCAAGAAACGAATAAGTTTCATCTTGTTTCATATTATTTATGTTTGCGTGTTTCAAAGCAATAAGTTAATTCGCAATTTTGACTAGATGCCTATATCAAATCACACAGTAACCACGCTCTTTTAACCAAAATACCGCAATGCGTAACCCTAATGGTCACATCATGGGATACCAAACAAATGCTATCCCGTATTGACTTACTCCAGCAAACACGTGTTTTTGAGAAAAATCATGAACATCAATTGTCTATTTTAAATAGAACCCGTTATCTTTGATTGTATTTTATAATTTAGAAATTTGAATATCCTTATTTAATTTCAGTTAATCAAAAGACGTGGGGTTTGATTAAACATATGTGGGCCGTTATTCAACTCAACCCCTGTGTAATCCGCATTGTCATAAATGGCTATATATGTTGTTCTATTACTTCATTGTGACCTGAATAACACACAAGTACAATATTGTTATTAAGTTTCAAGAATTAAAACCATCAAATTTTAACTTTAACAAAGAACTACAACTTATATTACAATATCTATTCATCCCTTATCTGTAGATAAATGTCCAGATAAAAGCCAGATATAGTAACTTGAGATCTACTATTGCTTGATTTTTCCGCTGATTCAATGTATGATCTGGCCACATTACAATTCAAAATATTTTTCTTCTTTTATACCAAAGGGGTTTGGACATAATCAATTAAAGAATTTATTTTTCCTGCCTGCGTAAGGAAAGGACCACCATTACATTTTAATACAAGCTAGGAAATCATTAAAAGTTCAAGATTTCTGAATTACAAATGAATACAATTGATAGATCTATTTTTTTCTATTTTATCTTAAAGAATTTATTTTTCCTGAGTAAGGAAAAGGACCACAATAATATTTTAAAATAAACTAGGAAATTATTAAAAGGAAATTTTTCATAGTTTTGGTTTTATAATTGTAAATTACAAATAAATAAAATAAATGACTATACATTTTTTTCATTTATATCAAGAAGCATTTATTTTTCCTGGGTGACCACCATAACATTTCCAGACAAAATTGGAAATTATTAAAAGGAAAACTTTTCCTGTGACTAATTATCTAGTATTGGTTTTATATTTCCAAATTACAAATAAATAAAATAAATGACTCTTAAATTTTATTGTTTGTTGTTAAACGTAGTTTTATGTGGATGGTATAAAATATTAGGATTATTACCGGAAATTTCTTATTTATTTATGTAGCTAGTGAACTATCTTAATAAATAAAATAAGTGACCATGGGGAAATCATTGACAAATACTTAATTTTGTGTGCCTTTCTATTAAACACGAAATTGATGACAAATTTTACTATTTAATAATAAATAGTAACATCACGTGGTTAAGACTATTTATTATGAAGTTTATTTCTGTGTGTTGAAAACAAAAGGGGCGTCACGAATGACAAATATAATTCTACAGATTAAGCACTAGTGAAATAAAACATCAAATTGAAAGGCTTCACATTGAAATGTTTTCTTTATGTCTGTTTATGACCATTAAAACTCAGTTTTATGTTGAATTGAAAACTTTACAGTTGCCATGGACATTGCTGTGGATGTATGAGGACATGAACAAGTGGGATGGCATTGCTGATGACAGAACTGGTCAACATAAAATGGTCATAAATTTTAATACTTTTAAGTATTCTCCGGAATGTAATGTGTGCTGGTTTCAGAGACTTGCAGTTGTTGTTGTTGTGGTGGTGATGTTGTTTAACGTAGCATCAACAGCTATTTGCGACGGATTTTAACACTTTTTGCCTCAAAACATGACTAATAAACAATTGGTCATTTGATAAAGTAAATACAACTTGGCCCACCAAGAAGTTATGTTAAAGGATCAAGGTTCTATAGTTATGACTAGGAACAAAACACCCCTGTACAGTGTGGTGATATTGTGTGACGAATCAAAATTATCTCGGTGAAAAGACGTATCATTATTACTACAAATTCAGTACAACCCTGTCGAAAGTTTAACACTTAGCCAAAAAATCAGTGCCAAATCGGTAGCTCATCTTGTCCCCATTGTTAATATAGCTTGTTAGCTTTTCGGCATCTGCTTTCTATCTCCAGATCTCAACAGCTTTTCTGAATCTAGCTACCCATATCTAATCCACTTGGCAGAAGTCGTTAGCTCAGTGTTAAACTTTCGATAGGTCTGTAATATAATTCAGAACCAAGCAAAACACGTGTATCGAATCAAAACACAAAAGCCTCGATTATAAATGTTTGGAAACCATCAATAGATGTTTAGATTCAATTTTAATTTGAGGTCAAACGGGCACCTGACAGTCAGTATGTATTTATATGTATTTATCTACATAAGGTTGACCTGGTTTGATTTGATGTGAAAAGAGCAAATATAGAATTTAAAACCCATCATAAGATGTATAGTACAGACCTGTCAATTTCGAAAGTTTAACACTGCGTCGACGAAAAGGAATAGGTTCTCGTGTGTCAAATAGTCGAGATATAGATAGGCAATGACCGAAAAGTTGTCCAGAGATAGACTAACAGCTGCCAAAAAGCTGCCGAGATATAACTAATATGAACCGAAATGAGCTGCCGATTTGGCAACAATTTTTGTTGGCTTATTGTTAATTTTTCTACAGGACCTCTAGACCTGGTATAATAAGCTTTTTAGTTAGAATAGTGAATACTGTAATCAAGGGCAGAGATTGATGAGGTAAAAACCAGTAAATGTCGTTAACACATGAGTTATTACCCAATTAACTTATCAAAATTAATTACCAATAACAGAAATAACGTGTTTTAGATAAATGCAATAAAACAGCTGATTTGGAACATTTTATGTGAAATAAATGTTTTATATATAAAAAGGCGCAAGACAAGTGTATATGAACCTATCTGAGCATCAAAGAGATAGACACCTTAACGAATAAAGCCATTAGCTTTGTATATCCAACATTTTGTATAGAGCTATGTCAAAATTCAATGTTGATGGGATAGTAGGCTAAGTATCAGAAAATTAAATCTATTCTATATATAAAGTATAAATTATTTCTAATGGCTCTTTCCATTGTTACACAAAAAACATCAGATCGTAGGTGTACGTACATTTGTATAAAATATGACTTTTTAATGGAATTTCGAGGACAAACCTTTAATATCAGGATATTAGGCCTATTGGTTTGGTTTTAACTACTTTTAACTATTTTGTCATTTAAGTTTTTTTACATTGATTTTAATTTTTTTGATGATTAAGCTGACTATAAAATTGAATTAAACTGTTATTTATTGTTATCTCTTTTAATGTCCAAAGCAATTTCTAAATGAAAGGCTGACATTGAAAAAGTAGACATAGTGCCCAGAATACTTCTTGTTTATTATATTATATAGATATTAGGATTTTGAGAAAATTGGAGGTCAAACGGGCACCTGACAGTCAATTGGGATCCGGCTGTTCAAATCTCTGTTATTTTCACCAAATGGTTAGTGAAAGTCCAAAATGTTATTAAAATTAAAAATATATATTACATACAATATTAACTCGGATTCCTTCTATTTGATACCAGCAATTGTAATAAAATGTCACCAACCAAGTGGTTATGCTATCAGAGCTTTGAACAACCGGACCCAAATGTTAAATCTATCTGTTAAAATTTATTTCTAGTAATGAAAGTTTCATATTTTAATATTGTGAAATATAGGCGTATAACTTAATACCAACATGTGGTTAAATGTCACTTACAAATGGCTGTTTTTAATGTAAATCTTGTTAATGAGGAAGGCATCAAAGGAACTTTTAAAGGAATGAAGTCAATTTGTGTCGAACAACAAGGAGTAACAACACCAGCCTCGAAGTCAGCACAGCGGGTCACATGTCAAATAAATGGCCGCATCTTTTGAGATAACAGATGACATCGTTTGTCAATTTCGCCCAGGGTAGTAATTATTTCATTGTTACAGACTTATTATTAGTTCTTAGACGACAATTTAAAATATGTCCTTCTGAAGCAGACGTTTAAATTTTGTAATTTTCTCGTTTAAATTACCTAATCTTCTCGATAAAGATGTCTTACAAAGTCTAATTAACGCATACTTCTGCTCGACTTTAAGAACTAAATACTGACTGATTACAACTCTTGTGACTTAATCATCAATTTTTCACAGGCTTTGCATTTCAACTCATACATCACAGTCTACAAGCTAATAATCAATTCATTCTTACCTGATAAAGACCTTGACCTTCATATAAAGTCGTCTGAAACTGTTGCTGTTGACAACTAGAGCCATCTTTTTGTGGTTTTGTTGTAATAATGGCGTTTTTGGCAGAAAAACTGACTTTTTTCTTTGGGTCTACTTTATCATCATGGGATCCATTATTATTACACATTTTCCTAAGTCGATCAGCTCTACGGACCAAAAATATGGCAATCACTATGACAACGGCCAAAACAACTGTAACACAAGCAATGGCGACTGCGATAAGGAAATAATCTCTATGATGATCTTGTAAACTTGATGTAACTCTTCCATCCAGCTTCTGTGTTGTTATGACAACCGATAATGTCCTTTCGTTTACTTTTGGAGGTGTACCCTTATCTTGAGCAATAATACTGAACGTGTACTTTTTGGCATCGGCGACTGACAAGTGTTTTAACAAAATCAAGCGCCCTGACAAACTGTTCAACTGAAAAAGTCCAGAAACTTCATCAGCACCATTACGAAGAAAATATGTCACTTTAGAATTCAAAGCATCGTCCTTGTCTTCAGTTTTAATGGTTGTAATTATAGTATTCGGTGGCGTTTGGTAAGACATTACTACAGTGTTGTTTTGGCTGTTTGGGAATTTAAATTCTGGTCTATTGTCATTCTCATCAAGTACGAAAACGGTAACCATAGAAACCGATGATAATGGAGGATTTCCGCCATCTGTTGCTACAACTTCAAACTGATGTTTGGCTACTTGTTCCCTGTCGAGCGTTCTTGTTGACTTGACTGTTCCATTTGGCGAAACTGTAAAAGGAACGCTTTGTCCACTCTTAAGAGAATACGAAACTACACCATTAACCCCTTTATCATTGTCTTTAGCACTTAGTATACCAATTTTCACTGATCTTGCGAAATTTTCAGGAATAGAAAACACATAATTGCTCTCGGAAAACACCGGAGCGTTGTCGTTGACATCAGTGACGTGAACGATAACAGATGTTGTGGCAGTGTTTGAAGGTGATCCGCCATCTTTACAATACACCGGAAACGATAAAAGCGATGCATTTTCTCGGTCAAGAACAATATTGGCCGAGATACACCAGATACGGGATTAATGGCGAAGTATTCTCTGTCGGTAGGATTAAGTTCGTAAGTAACTTTTGCATTTTTTCCTGAATCGAAATCTCTTGCAGTTACTTTAAGCACTGAAGCACCAATTTTGTTATTTTCTGCGAAGTTAACTTCATAAGTGTCTTTTGAAAATATTGGAGAATTGTCATTTTCATCCAAAACGTGTACAATAAATTGTGCTGAAGCATTTTGAGGTGGTGAACCCCCATCAGTACAGAATACTGTGACAGTATGTTGTTCAGCTGCCTCTCTATTCAGGGTTGAGCCACAACTACTTTGAACGGTCACGTCTCCTGGTCAAATCGTTGTAATTTGAATTTATCACTAATAACCGAGCATGTCAGTTGTCCATTTGGTCCTTTGTCCGGATCACTAACCTTGATGTGGGCTACGGCGGCGTCTAACCCTGCAGCCTCGGATATTTCCGCCACGGTTGTTTGGGACAGTAAATTGACATCTATAACCGGAGGGCTGTTGACAACATCTTTAACATGTATGAAAACTTTTGTCTGTGACATAAGCGGCTGTGCAGCTTTGTCGTTTGCCCATACAGTGATTTCATATGTTTCAATCTGCCCGTTCATAAGCGATCCTATCACCTTAATATCACCAGTGGTCTCATTTATGGCAAATAAACTGTGAATACGGTCATCTTGATTTGGACTTAGCCGGTATAAAACTTGACCGTTTAGCCGCTGGTCAGGATCCTGTGCTGTTACAGATATTATCGTTGTATTTAAGCCTATATTCTCATCGACAGAAACCGTATATGTCGTCTGCGAAAATTCTGGCGCATTATCATTCACATCCGCTACTGTGATGTTCAATTCCATGCTTCCTATCTTTGGTGGCACACCGCCATCAAAAGCTAAAACCCGGATTAAATAATGATCCTGAATTTCTCGGTCCAGTGTTCTGTTTAACACAATACTGACAATTGTCGAGTCTCCAAAATCTTTCAATTTTATCACAAAATATGGAAGCGAGTTTGGAGTTGTTCTGGGAACCAATTGTTCAGTTGTATATCTCTGTATTGAAAACATACCACTGTCCATATCAACAGCTGCTGAAATGGGAACGGAAGTTCCTAAAAGAGCTCCCTCGGAAAATTGCAGATCGACTTTTTGTTTTGGAAATGTTGGATAATTGTCATTCACATCAATAATGTTAATTTTGACAACAAGTTTTTCATAACAACTGCTGCTTTTACACTTTGCAATAACTTCCAGAATTATGACACATTCGGATTTAAACTCACATAATGTATCTCTATCCACGATCGTTGAGGTATATAACGAACTTGATGTTTCATTAATGCGAAACTTAGAAACATGTTCGCTTTTAATAAAACTATAGGTAATTGAACCAAAATCCGCTGGATTTGCTAGCCTTGACTTTAAATTTGAATTTACGGCTACGTTTCCTAAATATGTGTTTTCTGGCAATTCTTCAGTTAAATTATACACAACATCCTGGCACTTAATATATGAATGGCACAACATAAATGTCACAATTAGAAGTTGAATTAAGTTCGAATTCAGTTTTTTCTCCATCCTTGAAATATTGCACTTAGTAACTTCAAAGTTGTCTTTTATATTATCCCGAAACGCACTGAAATGAAAAAAGAAAATACTAGTATATAAAATATAAAATATATTGAATGTAAAATTTTACAATTTAAATATTTTATATATTTGGGGAAATTATTGGAGATTTACATACATAGATAGTATTTAGATATGTTGTTTAGATAAAATGTACTTACGTTCACTAGAAGTAAAAAAAATCAGTTCATGTTTAACATACACTGTCAAACTCTCTCGAAACAAAAAAAAACTACACCATTATTCGGTCATAAACATCACAATAAATTTATATCCACATTTATAAATATTATAAACATAGCCTGTTTTCTAGTTTAAACAACGGTAAGTAGCTAAAACGAAGATCAAGCGATTAACGGATTTTATTTACACCTGAAAATTCTACCTTCAAACTCCGCCCCGTTTTTAGCCTTTAACCAATAAAATTGACGGGAATACATCGGATTGAGCGAATCAACCATGCACACAACAAACAAGATTAATGTTCTGCCACGGTCCTGAAAAAACAATCTCCAATAACGTTTGATTAGCGTTCAAGTATGGAAAAATACAGTGTTCTCTGAATGTCAATCTACTTAAAAACCGCTTAAAGAATTTTTAAAAAAGTGTAAAAACGGTACTAAAATTTTCAATTATCCTTTAAGATTTTAATTAAGACAATTTTAAACATAAAACGTTCAATTTTTTATGCTTATTAGATCAAGAGCGGAGTTTAAGAGGGCACACAAATTAATGACAAATTTAAACAGTCTTTGTAAAAAATTAAACAAATATTGTACATATTATTTTGACTACAACAAAAAGCGAGTTATATTGAATTTTAAGATCTGTTTTAAGGGGGGTGTTTCCAATGAGAGGACAAAGACCACACCGGGTTATATAATTATTGAAGCTTATAAAATCGAGATTATATGTTAAATCGTATTTAGGAAATCCCGTACAAATGATTAACTTCGGATCAAAGAAAATTAGGAAGAGTTTTCACTTAATTTTGTTTGTTTACAAGTGTTCTCGAAATGTGACACTCGTCTAAATTGTTTAATGACCATTGTGGTATGAATAATTCGACAATCCAAAAGTAACAAGTTTGCCGGAAAGCCATAAAGGATAGGAGGTTTATTGAACCAGTTTATTATACTTAAAATTGCAATTTTTTGTTTAACTTTTATTTTTAACAATTAGTGTACGCGTATTGACGAGTTCATTAAACTTAAATTTCCGATTTTTAAGATTTAAATTAAAATGCTATTTTTTTCAGCAATTAGTACACGCGTATTAAAACACGGGGTTGTTCACTTCGGGTAACATGTATGAAAGCAGTAAATGATCGGAGATTTATTGAAAGAGTTCATAATACTTTATTTTATATATTTTTACAATTTCTATTTTTTTAGCAATTAGTATACGCTTATTAAAACATTGGGTTAGTCACTGCGAGTAATATGTATGATGCAGTAAAGGATCGGGAGTTTATTGAAGAGTTCATTTCATTTATTTATTTTTACAAATTCTATTCTGTTTTATCAAATAGTATACGGGTAATTAAAACACTGAGTGGTTATTCACTGTATAAGAAGGTCTGTGACAGTTTGTCTCATACCGAATTTTAGAATAAATAATGATCCAGAAAGCCTGACACAAGGAAGTTTGTTTTGTATTGGCGCCAATTTTTTTAGACCGACAAACCTGCTGTTTTTTTTCCAGAGGGGATGTTTCAGTGGTCTGCATGGAAATGAATGTATTTACAAATATCACAGAAGTGTGCTGATAATGAGAAATAGTTTCTGCAACATTAATCAATAGAGAGCTTTTGTTGTTATTTCGAGCAGAACAGAACAGAATGCATATAGCAATACTACATTACTTATAGCAAAACATACTGATTGATTCAAATGCTTACACCATATATAAATTGTCATAAAGTTGTTTGGAATAGATATAACATGATAATACAAATAGAAAATTATAATATTAAATGGGTGAACAGTTATTAACATGCCATATTCTTTTAGAGTGTGAAAAATATATCTTGAAACATTATACTGAGTAAGCTTAGTATTGCATTGCACTAGATATTAGACAAAAATTCGTTTTATAGTAACTAATTAAGGTTTTGGGACATGAATTTTCACAATTTTAATTTTTCTTATTGGAATAAAAATTATACAACTGGGAAAGAGTCTGGGTATTCTGAGGATTTGAAGTAAGCATGCACTGGCCACAAAATAAAACCGGCTAGTAGACTTAGGGACTTAAAAAATTGTCAACGACAAACAAGATGATATGAAATCCCGCCGTTTAGAGCAATGATATAACTGGTCATTTTCTCATGTTTTACTTATTGTTTGTACATGATTAACTTATGTAATTAATAATATTGTCTTTGAGAACACCGAATAAGCATTAGCCGCTACATGGGATTAATGGTTGTCCAAAGTCAAGTATAATCAGAGGTCCATAAATTGTCCACTATTCATCGGGACTTTTGGTATTATGTATGTCCACCAGACAGAATTACATACAGGGCGATATGCCGGTACTTGAACTATTAGTAAAGGACCGAGGACATTAATTTTGAGCTGATTATAATAACGACTATTATTTAGTTGTACACATGTACTTACTATTACGTGTTTGGGACTAAGTACTTTTTGATGTTTTGTACACCGAAAACATCATTTACCCGTCAGTCGAGCCGAGGACGCTTATAATCACCGATCCTCATAAAAAACCACCGCTAATTTAGACTGACCAGTAATTGTTTACCGATGACAGACGTAAATAATAAACAAATTTGTCCTTGAGTTGCAAATATCTCAAAATGGAACTTGATTCAATGACTACCCAACAATGAACACCATTTTACTTTTATATTTTAAAGTGACGAAAAGCTGCTATTGCGGCTTTAAACAATAATTCACTCACTCTTTTAGACTTTGGATTTTTTTCAAAATGTAATTTTTGAATTTACCGAATGTAATATTGAAAAAATACAGTATGGCAGCTTCAACTATAAATTTTTGAATATTTCAGTCACAAAATTAAAAAAAAATATAATATGAGTGTTTCGTTCTTCTTTTCTGTTGAATCAGAAGCAGATGAAAGATAAATTGCACATGGCGCATCTGGGTCGTCTGCTCTCTTTTGTTGCAGCGCATACACGCGACATTTGACTCTCATAAGAAAGTGATGCTTAACTGCAACTATACACCTCGTGATAATGAAAATACAATGAAAATTTAATTAGATCTTAATTTATGAATATAAGTTGTTCTAAAGTAATAATATATTTATTAGGTTGAATTCAGACCTGCGTTCCCCTCAAATAAGCACAATCTAACCGATAAAACCTCCCGCAAAGATGTGTTATGAACATCCAATGTTTAGAAGTCGCCTGAATTTGTAATGGGGATAAAACGCATAAGGCATAACTTGTCTTTTCAATAACTATTTAGCACGAACAAATAATATATAACGGCAGGAAAGGAGATTTGTGTTTAATTTATTGTATTTTGCTTGTATACCTTTAGCTTAAAATCGAGTTTCCTGGTGAGCTAACATGACATTTTTATTATCCAAATTGAAAAATGTGGAGAAAAGTTATTAGATTCCGGACTGTGAAATTGCTAAGCCTGGAATATTTGGGATCTTTTCTCTATCTTTTGTATTTAAACGGTATTTTATAGTTTGATGTATAATCCCCCTCCCATTCAGGATTCTCATCCATGGATTTACCCTCTCTATTGATCTTGTGGGTTCTTTAATAAAAACAGACATACATGTACGATTATACTAGAATAGTCACTAATTCAAATATTTGAACACATTTGAAAAAACAACGTTTATTCAATTAAATATAGGATATGATTATATCAGATAATTCCTCTTTTGCCCCCATGTGACAGTTTATCTAATGATGGTCAGATAAGGGGCTACAACACATGTTAAATTGATTTTAATTTCGAATTGGTCTATTTCAGGAAATATCGATTCTTAATAAAAATTTGAAGGAAATGAAAAGATTCTTGAAATAAAAATTTGAAGGAAATGAAAAACGTAGTGCAAACTTAGCTAACGAATGTAAGTCGAAGCGGCAGAAACATTGATAACAACTGTAGACATACAGCCATTTTAGACAATTTAGACATGCCTGTATTGAAGGTATACAAAGAAATCATCCAGATACATATTTGCAGTGCCTTGAACAAGGGTTTACAGTAATCTTCCAGAACACGCAGTCTCACCAGTGGAATTTCGTGTTTCACGGCTCAAAATCTTTTGTCTCAGTATAATCATTAAAGGTGTGAACAAGCCACGTGTTTTGGCGCATGTTAATGCATGTTTATGAGCTACATTCTCAATGTTTAACACTTTAAACATGGCTTTTAAAATCAAATGTAAGAGATCGGGAAAGTAAGGAAGGGCGTTACTGATTTAACTGACATGGCGTGCTTTATAAAATCGAATTAATTTCCCATTTATCAAAATTAAAAGTCTCAAACAGAACACCTCTTATAAGTAAATACTTAAATTAATTATAGATTTAAGATGTTACAATGTTTACCGTATTATAACTATTAAACACTTTCTGATAGTTATAAACGACAGCAAATACCTAATTGTTCTAGTCAAAATGGAATTTATTTTTAAACTATAGTTTTTAATCTCGTTTTAAGTATTTAAAAACTCAATTACTTCTTAAACAAAAGACAAGACATCCTTTTGAAAGTAGTATCTTCATTTTAAGATGCCAATACACAAAAGCACTCGCACAGACCCGCGACACGTGCACAAAACATGTGCTGGCGACAAATACTAATCGTGCCATTTGTCCGTCATTTGTTGCAAACTCTAATAAGGAAATCTACAGAAAGCAAAATCATGTAAAATTGCAATTGCATACAATGTTTATGGTTAGATTAATAAATGGCATGGTTCTAAGTACATGCAATGTCTATTAATAGGTTAAAAAGACCCAGAAATGGCAGCAAACACAACAAACATACAAAGATAGATGATTGTGTTGGCTAAGTCACTGCAACCTAGTTTTAAACACAAATGGTAGAAGATAGCTAACTTGTTACACTAAATATAAACACCTGTATTTTTCAAATTATATGTCATGTGTTCCTGAAATAATGCATTCAGAAGAAGCACTGTCAATATGACAGATATACAAATGAAACCTTACAGTTGCATTGGAAATCATTTGACTATGTTCCGAAATAATGAATACCAATATGCAACTTAAATGTTACATATTCATATGTATTATTCATATAGAATAATTAATTGTTTTATGTTAAATTTGTGGAAATATATATAATATATCAATTGTTAAGAAAGTGTCGAACCTATAAAGAATAAAAATCTAAATGTTAAAGTTAAAAGAAATCTAGCATAACCTGGATTGAGAAATGCTGGTGAAACTGGAATCTTGTGATTCCAAAAATCTAGAATCTTGACATGAATGACAATGTGTCATTCTGAGCTACATGATAAAATTAAATTAGCCTACCTTTATGATTCTCTATAGATGACCACGAACTAGGTATATTCACAATATTGCGTTAATCCTTAAGTGTTATAAGTTATCAAATTAATCCAATCACTTATTCAAAGAACATCTGCTTAAGTTAATCCGTGTAGTAACTGCACCATAAATAAATTTGTCATAATTGTCCACATTAATAACGGTGAGGTTGTAAAAATGTTTATTTAATTGAGCCAATAACAGCTGCTGTCCACTTTTAAACTGGTCATTTCAATACTTGATGCTTAAGGGCAATAATCTAATTTTCGATTGGTCATTTGATTTCGATAATCCGTTTGTGAAAAATAAAAGAACTGCACTGCTTGAGTCCTGACAGGTTTCTATACTTATCTTGTCATTACATCTGCAATCTTAACGTATTTCTTTACATAACTCGTTGACCTTTTGGATAATTCCGCGTCATGGCGCGATGACCATCATTAATAAGCCCCACTTGTTAAGTCCCGGGAATCGATCGATAACGTTGGTCAAGATTTCTATTAACGTGTGCTTCAGGCCACAGATGGACAATGGCTAATCAGAAAGTCTTAAGCTTAGATAACCCAATATGCCTGGAATATTGATCTTAATCTTGCATAAAATCTTTGATTTTTCTATTCATTAATCCTTTAATCCAATGCGATAGATGTTGAGGGAAGATGTCTTCATTTCATCAAAGGGTTGCTGATAGTGTAAAGCCACAAAACCACGGTCTGGAAATAATCTATACAGTAAACTTAATTGATGAAATGTCATTAGTTTTTTTTAAATCCATTTCAAAATAAATTCATTTTTAAAACTTTTAAACTTATAGGAATTTTTATTATTGATAATTGATGGATTTTCATTAGTTTTTTTAAGTCATTACAAATTAAAATTAATTTAATGTAAAAAAAATATATATTGGGATTTTTATTTCCATTTTCATTAACCATCAGTGCTTTTTTTATACGAAAAAGACAATGTAGGACTTCCTATTTTACTCATAATCTATTAAAATTCGTGTAAAATGTGTAAAATTTCATGATGAAAATGGGTTGAGTATGCTATTTTTACAATTTTTCCAGCCAAAACTATACTTGTAGTGGGTGAAAACAAATAGAATCATTTCAAAGAAAATTGCGATTTTGTTTAGAGTGTGTCAATATTTTATGTATTAATTTTGTACAATTAAAATTTAAAAAAAAACCCCAACAAAACAACAACATCAACCAAAATTCGAAACCAGTGTGCCCGAGGAAGAAAACAACTTTGTTTAAACTGTCCTATTTATATTTTTATTTGTATTTTTAACAAGTTTATTAAAAAATATAACAATGACCGCTCATCGTTCGTGTCAATACACGGAACTTTATACTAGTATTTGAGGAATTACCACCGTCTACACCTTAATACGAAAACCAACACCACAGGCCTCTGGCTACGTCGGTCATGGCGACATGGTCCGTAATAGTATCTCTGTATTCAGAACCTTAGAAATATAAATTACAATTTAAATATGGGTTCTTAAATTGTAAATTTGTCGAGTTTATTTTAAAACTTGCAATAACACACGTTTATTTACACAACACAGACAGGGTTTTTGTGTGAAATTGTTCAATTCATATGTCAATTTAACCACCAAGCACCTGTGTACATATATTGGTACAGTACATGCCTGTCGAAAGTTTAACACAGAGTTTAACTCGAGGATACATAGAAACCGAAAAGCTGCAGAGGGATAGACAGCTATAACTTACTAAGAGCCGAGATGAACTTCGGATTCGGTACTACTTCGTTATCTCAGTGTAGAGCTTTCGACAGACCTGTACTGTATATGGTATGGGTACATAACTCATTGGTAAGCGAACTTGCGCATGAAACAGTTTTGATCCAGAAAAAAATAAGCTTTCAAGAAGGCTTTCACGAGTGGGATGTATTTTTCCCCACTTGGACTTGGCCACTGTTGTGCCTATGTGCACATTTGTTTTGTGTGTGGCACACAATACAAACACTTTGGTATATTGTCAAAGTAAAGATGCCTCATATTTGTGACGCCCATGGAATTTTAAATTCGAGTGTCACATAAAATTGATTGAACTTCAAACAAAATGATGAAAATGGTTAACTCATAATCTAAATATTAATGATTTACCAAAAGGGACATCTTTAATAAAATTTGAGACGATATTTTGTATCAGTTAGTCACGGTTCTGCAGGTCAACACATTTATTGATTAAACTTTGTCAATAATTTTAATTAAAATCTGACAATTTTACTTAATGAGGTACTATCAAAGATAGGAACTAATTTGTACCATTTTCTTCTACATTGGGCATATTTGAAAGTAAGAAAGAATTTATAATGTATACATCAAAAACAAACATACTAATCCATTTCCGAATCACAATCCAGAAGCAAAGTAAAAACTTTGGAACTGACAAGTTAGGTTAGACACGTGAACTTCCACCAGGGAAGTGAGGCCGGGTGCTCCGGAAGGGTAAGCACCTCCTGTTTAGCTAGCTACACCCGCCACGTGTGTAATCAAAATTGTGTGAAAGGAACATATATGCAATACCAGGACCGCTAGTCTTCCCAACACTGATGCTTGATGCATGTGCTTTAAGGGATTTTTATTTCTGAACAGTTAACAATTTAGAATATAGTGGAGTAAGTGTTTAATTCCCTAGTGAAGATTATTTTACTTGTATCGACAGCTCAACCATTTAGACACTGTTCTGTGAACATAAACCATTACTCTGCTAAAATAAATTAATTTTCAGTTAAATTATAGACAAATGTGGTTAAATGCTTATAAAATTCATACAACGGTAAAATGATTTGAAATCAGTTATTGCCATGCATTTTGATTTGAAATAAAAATTAAAATTTAATGTTCGTTTTATTATCAATATATATATTTTTATGTTCATTAAGGGTAAAAAATTTTCCAATGAAAATTTATGAAACAAAAGACCCATAAATCTATGATACCAACAAAATAGTAAAAGATGAATTGCTTTAATAAACCTGAAAGATACAAGATTAATGAATTAAAAGATATGAAATGTATGATCAAAAACAAACATACTTATCCATTTCCGAATCACAATCCAGAAGCAAAGTAAAAACTTTGGAACTGACAAGTTAGGTTAGACACGTGAACTTCCACCAGGGAAGTGAGGCCGGGTGCTCCGGAAGGGTAAGCACCTCCTGTTTAGCTAGCTACACCCGTCACGTGTGTAATAAAAATTGTGTGAAAGGAACATGGAACTATGAGACGTCAAATATATCCAAGGCAATCCTGGACACAGAGACATCAAACTTATCAACAATACTGTGATGACGGCCATAAAACTTTTTGAGGGCCTTGATAAGCCTAGGCTTGCAATATCCCTGATTCAACAATTTATTTGCAAGCAGCCTACTTCGTTGTACAAAGTCCCCGTAGTGGGAACAAGCTCTACCATAGCGTATTAATTGGGAAACAAATACACCATAAGCAGGAGAAGCAGGTATATTGCTGCATAAAAAAGGAAAGTTGACAATAGAAAAATTGAAGTCATCACGTTTGTCATAAAGTTTCAAATGTAGCCTTTCTTGTGCGTCATAATTCAGGTATAAGTCTAAATATGAAGCAGAACTTGAGGAATCAGTCGTGTCTTTTATTTCAAGCTCACTAGGATAGATGACATTTACATAGTCTCCAAATTTAGGATTGTTAAGAGACAGAACGTCATCTATGTATCTGTATGTTGAGTTGAATGATTTGGCGACAGTTTTCTCTCCAGATTTAACAAGGTTCTGCATAAATTCTGCTTCGTAAGAATAAAGAAACAAATCAGCAAGCAATGGTACACAGTTTGTACCCATTGGTATACCGATTGTTTGCTGAAATACTATATTACCAAACACAACAAATATGTTATCTATCAAAAACTCCAACATTTTGTTGATGGTATCTTCAGTATTTTTGTTTGGAATCCGTATGATGCTTGACAAAATAACCAGAATCCCTGTTCAGCACCAGATATTTGTATCTTGGCTTACCGTTTTTGTAGAAGAAAGACAAGTGAATAATTTCTTTAAGACGTTCTTTCAATTTAGAATGAGGGATTGTGGTGTATAGTGTAGAAAAATCAAATGTTTTTATACTTTTTACATGAGATAAAGTATTAGAAGCAAGATGTTCAAGTAATTCTTTAGAATTTTTTAGAATCCACATTTGGTTGATTCCAGATGTAGAATATACTTTTTCTGAATAAGACTGAAGACCATCTTTGACGATTGTCAAAATTTGTGTTAGAGTTACCGATAATGATTTAGTAGTACATTTAGATGAGCCTGCTATATATCTTTCCTTGTATGTATTTTTATGAAGTTTAGGAATCCAATACAAGTAAGGAAGATCAAGATCTTCCTCTTTAAGATTGATACCAAAAGACTCGAGAACTCCCCTATGGTTGGAAAGAACTTCATCTTTGGTAAAATTAGTTCTAGAATATGCAGGGTTATTTGATATACTATCTAAACCAAGCTCCTTAATAAGACATTCAAGGTAGAATCTCTTACAAACGAGAATAATGTTGTTGGAAGCCTTATCAGCTGGGACAACAACATATTTGTTGTGTATGTCTGTAAGAATTGCCTTGATTTCTGGATCCTTGAGTACTGAAGACGGTTTAGTACTCATAGTACTCATCCAACCCAAAAATCGTGAATGGGCCATCCGTCAAATTACTTTTGATGATAGTCCATCTGAGAAGTAAACAAGGTGCCCGTTTCAATATTTTTCATAAAACGGTTATCAATAAAACATAAAACAAAATATGGTCCAAAGTAATAAAAACAAATGTTGATTATATCAAAGTCGTGATTGATTTTATCGCCTTACATAAGGAAAACAAAGCCAAAGATCATAGACCAACTATAAAATAATAAGTAAACAAATATTAATATTTAGTAAAAATATTGACCCGCCCCAAGGACAATACTGAAAGTCATGAAATTAATAAGTTAAAAGTTAAAGAAACATTTTGAGATCCCGACATCTGATAAGGAAAAGTGATTATCAGGTTTTTAATTAAAGAATATATAGAGGGAGGGGGTTAATATTTTGTCTGGGTCATTTAAAAAACCAGATTTTTTGTATATAATTATTTATCAATGAAGAAATATCAATTAGACTTTCCTTCTTTTATCCTTTTGATTATCTCCTTAAATCTGAAAGTCTATAATCACAATTAGATTTCACTTAAATTAGGAGATAATGGTCGATTTAAAAATGTTCATTGTATTTCCATATATTTTTAATAGATAACTTGTTTCCCCCTTTTTCTACCTTTAGCTATCAGAACTATCCTCTTTTCTACAGGAATGATTGCTTTATATGAAATTTATTTAGGTTATTGAAGATTGCATTGTTTTAACTAGATCAAGGACTCCAATTCTTAAATCCGAAAGTTTATAATAACGATTAGATTTCACTTTGATTAGAAGATAAGGAGCAATTTTAAAATTCATGTATCATTATTGATAGATAATTCGTTTATCTCCTTTTTTCTTTCCTTACCTTACTTCTTAAGAACTTCTCCCTTTTCTACAGGAATGGTTGCTTTGTATGGACCCCATTTGAGTGTATTGAAGACTGCATTGTTTTAACTAGATCGACGACTCCAATCAGACCGGAGATCGTTAGTTTGTTGGTTTACGTTATTAGGCATGATTCTAATGAAGTCCAACGCATAATTAGGCGTCGAAATTACAGTAAGTAAAAAACAACACCTAATGAAATCTGGGCTTAATTAATTAAGTCTTTATTGGGCATTAGACTTCATTAGGCTTTATTTCATGAAGTATTTTTTGTGATTATTCATTATGGAACAATGGCCTACTGATCAACGGTTTATGGTCGTTTCGAGTAAACTTATTTTTTATAATTTTTAGAGATCTTTGTTATTCCAAAGACACACATATACAGGTTGATGTAAGGTTACAAAAACGGAAATTCTGTATTATGCAAAAGAGATATCGTACTTTTTACTTCAAAGCTAGAAAACATATTATTTTGGCAATGGAGTGACAAACTGAGGCTGGCGATAATAGTCATATAAAGTCTTTCATATCAATGATAGACATTAAAATGTCACCATTACAAGTAAAATACAAAGAAACTCAAAGAAAGAGTGGAAAGAGGAAAGGGTTAGGGAGTAAGATAGTGGAAGTATTTCATTGATGAATAAAAATCGCTTAAATCAAGTGATTTATAGTAAGATCTATTTACTCGGATTACGAAGATGCAGGTGTGAAAACAAGGTCAAGAGTTATCTGTATATGTGCTTAGAATTTAAATCTTACATCAACACATTAAATTGTCTAATATCCCTGTTTTCCATTTCAGAATCAAAACAATGAACAAAAGAATTTGTTTATTAGTAAAGGGGACGATGTAACACGAAAGAGAATGAGCGTCTTCAGAAATTTGTGATTTCAAATTCAAGGACATTCAAACACCCACCCAATTTTAGTAAGTTACATGACAGGTTTATTTATTTGTGATGGGTCATTAAATATACTTGTGAAAAATTGATTTCGTTTTCGTGTGTAACCCAAATGCCTTAAATCCCAAATTAAAAAGAAAGAGCTATTAGGTAGAATTGATGGATTTGACATTTATGGGAGTTTTCTTGACAATCAATTCCATAGTTAATGTGTTCTGTAAATAATTGTAAAACAACAATGTGGTTATACAAGGCGCATCCTTGGGCCTTCATTATTCAACCAATTGGAATGTGGGAAAGAAATTCTATCTTGTAACTTAAAATGATGTTGATATCTTGTCTATGATTTATCATTTATGAAATTTTGTTATTAACTTCTTTTTTCACGGGAAGTCACAAAATTTGTAGCAATAATTAAATTAATTTGTTTATCTGTTTACATGCCATTAATTTCTTATTTTTACTTTTGGGCTTCCCCAAGGAGCGGTATAACAGCCGTGTCTTGTTTGTTTGTTTTTTAAACTAAACTCTTATTTTAAAATGTGTTTTGTGTCCATGCAGTATTTCAAAGTCATAAACTCGATTTTAAAGACATGCGCTCAATTTTCCAAAGAAGTGCACTCGATTGTCAAAAGTCCTGTACTCGTATTTCCAGATCGTATTCTCGATTTTGTAAATCATGCGAAGAGTTTCAAAAATTCTGTGGTACTAAAGAGACTCCGTAGATAATTGTCTTGTTCTGATTTTGAAGTCAAACGTTATACTGAGAATCGCCACATGACATAACAATTTTTATTATGATACAAGCTGTATATGATAAAAAAATGCAAAGCTTATACATGTAACATAATTGGAAAACACTTTCAAAGCAATTGCTCTCTTTACATTATAAAAGTAAATTGGTTTTTGAATAATAAAATGCAACTAGTTTAAACAACAATGTGTACATAATCGTATTTCTTATTTGTATGATAAAACCGAAGAATAAAGAATAAAAAAAATCCTATAAGTAAAGAGAAAGTAAAAAAAATCAAAAGGTTTCAATACTTTTAATCTCCGCATTAGAGTACCTCTATGTAAAGTTCAGTCCTGTCGAAAGTTTAACACTAAACTAACATTCGTGCCACATAAAGCGACTAATCTCGGGTCCTTGTTAGCTATTTCTCGATAGCTTCTCGGCACTTACCATCTATCTTTCGTCGGAAGCTTTTCAGACAACAACTAGCTATCCATAACAGCCGAGCTAAGGCTCCTTTTCGTAAGCTCAGTGTTAAATTTTCGACAGATCTGTACTGTACCTCTGTATACCCAGATAATGTTATATCGGGTCTCTACGTTACAGTAATTATATCATCTTGCTTTAGAAGAGCATTTACTGCCTGTAATCTCTTTATTACTTGGTATAATGTTTCAATGAAGGGTGTAATTTTCTATAAATTAGACCAATTGTAGGGTAGAATTAATTACATGAATGAAAAGTAGATTTACAGGTGATAATAGCATGTTACGTGTGTAATAGATTACGTGACAAAGCTATCAGATCACACCGTAATAGGTGAAAATCCAATCTTGAATCGAATTTTTTCAAAATAGAATTTTACGTAATACCAGCTCAAATTATGTTCATGTCACGTAAGTCGAGAAGTTGTACAATTAATATCCAACGGTGAGTTATATAATACTTCGGAAATTATAATAATGCATACACACATTGCTTTCTAATTTTCTACGCATAAATATGCCATGGATTTCCATTTAGTGCCAAAACGGAAATTAAAACAGTGAATACAGCCTGTTATTTTGTTAAAATGGTTCGTAACACCATCTATATCTATACCAGTGCCTCCAAATTCAAAAGAAATAAAGCAAAATTGCATGTAATTCTCACAATCGTGATGGGTCATACACAATCTTATAGCAGAGGGTTTACAAACACGAAGCATCCCATAATCCAAAAGACCCATTATAATCATTTCCATCAAATTGCAAACGACCCATCATCATCTGTATGAACATCTAAAAGATCTGTTAGAGGAAAAAGGAATATTAAAAGACTAGTCTTTTTTATTATGTTGAAAAAATTGGAAAGTACACAACATCCAGAAACAGAAAAATATATTCAGCTTAGATATCAGCATTTTACGAAAAGCTTTAGTACAATGCCGTGAAAATATTTGCTATCAAAAATAAACGTACCAATCCATGTCGAAATCACAACTCCAAAGCAAAGTAAACGCTTTGAAACTGACAAATTAAGTCAAACATCTGAACTTCAACCATGGAAGTGAGATCTGGTGCTTCGAAGGGGTAAACACCTCCGTGAGATAATAGGTCAGGTACCAGGGTGTCGCAACTTTTCAGATGGATATTTTAAAACCCTCGCACTAACAGATTTCCGAACTTAGGAATACTAGTTTTTGTGTTATTTACCATTGTTTAGAAGTTTTCGAGGAAACACTGAATGTAAATAGAAATTGATAATACTTGGTGTACAATGCAGACCTTCGAAAGTTTGAAATTGAGCTTACGAATTATTGCTGAATCGGAAGCTAATCTATACCCCTATATCTCGACAGTTTTTCAGCACCTGCTTTGTTTCTCTCGACAACTTTTCGGCCAATAGCTACCTCTATCTCGGCCTCTCGACACCCAAGCTTCTTCTGAATTTTGTTAGTTCAGTGTTAAAATTCGATGCGTACGTATGTTTGCGTTCGCTGCTACACAATAAAGCATATTTGCAACATGTTTATTTAAACGGTATCTTTGATCAACATATAATTATATCGATCATGTTATTCATTTAAGCTTCAAACGCGGAAGGGTTCATATTGAAAAAATAATTAAATTATCAATTAAAAGAAAGAGAAATTAAATATTAAACACGTTAACACAAGCACCAGCGCGCACTGGTTCACGGTACACTTACCATTAATATTTTACACGCTAGCATGACCAAGTCATATTTATCATAATTTTAGCAGTGTCACATGAATTTATAATCCAGAAAGTATAATTTTAAGCTTGGTTCACTTGGATAATAGAGTCATACTCGCGGAAATTGCACCGTGTATTCACGACATTTAAGGCTTCACATTACAAGATGGTTATCACAACGGGTTCGACACATTATGTTGCCGTAAAGTAACTATTTGAGACAAACAGTATTGTAGCCATGAAATTGCTTTAAAATTGAATTTTATTAAAGGGAAAGTTTTCGTTGTCTATACAAGAGATACAAGACTGAGTTTTATGGGTACTAATTCTCAGTTATACACATTCAAACATAATTTAGTGGAAACACGAAACCGTTAATCAATTTAATGTCCAAAAACAAAATTTAACTTCTTAAAATATTTTAAAAGGCATTGATTAGAAGTATAAAACTTTGGTGTAGTGATGAAAAGGAAAAACTTTTTTGAAAAGAATTGACAATTGCTTTACTTATGTTTCTCACTCGTATGAAATGAAACACAAACATACCGTTTCAAAACCACAATCCCAAAAGGAACGTGAAAGTAAAGTAAATCAGTAAGTCGCCCCAACTATATTTGGGTGACTTTAAAACACGTGAAGTCCGTTCGGGGGAGTGAGGCGGAAGGTGCTCCGGAAAGGTTATCATTTCTTGTCTTGCTACATTCGCAAAGTGTAAAACGTCACAACAATTTTTGAACAATAATAACACAATATTTCAAGTTACAAACATTATTTTTGCAAAAAAACCTAAAACCTCGTGAAGAAAGTTTAAATATAGTAACAAAGATCATGCCTGTTAGACTTTCAATATTTATTTCAAAGAAATGTTTACATGAATCTATGGCAAAAAAAAAGATAAAAAAAACTTTGGAAAACACACATAGATTGCAATGCATTTGACCAGTGCCTTTTACTAATTTTTAATTTTTATAAACATGTGCTAATTTTTTAAATCTGTATAAAATTTTATAATTGTACACATTGCATAAAAATTCAGATAATAGCATATGATACCAGAATATGTCGATAAGTGATAATTGAATTCTTTGTCAAAGAGATCATGGCTGTATAAATGCATTTTCCTGCCATGACATGACTTATGCCAACAAAAGTATGATTGTTCAACTTAGAAGTATTGTCCTTTAAAAAGACACTGAGTAAAAGTTACACTTTTATATATAATATTAAGTTTGTCCTGAGTAAAGAAGAAGAATACCAACATTCACAAAAGCACAGCTTTTATTTAAAAGTTCAAGTTTATTGATAACTTGATTTTCGCCTTGTAACAATGTGTACTCACATTTCGCCAAATCTTCGTATCAGTTGAGAACATTTTATATAGAGCGTCTTTACAATAAAACGGCCTTGTAACCTTTTGAGTATTGATAATTATAATGATAGGTGATTGTCATCTTGAGATTTGAGAAGGTTTTTATAGTTTTAAAATTAATAATTAAAATTGTTATCAAGTTGCACATGATAGTACTTTGGTACATTAGTACATAGGTAGGAGAAGAAGAGATTTGTGATAAAATCTTAATATATATGTGAAAACTTAATTTTTTAAAGTTCACACAGGTGAAAGACGTCTAATTTCATTTAAAGTTGTCAAATTGATAAATTAATTAATCTGTTTTGGAAGATCAGGGGGGTTTGATAGTTATTTTCTAACATTATGCTTAAAGAAAAATTTTTATTCGAGGCAAAGGTCAAAATGCAACACACATTGTGAACCATGTTACAATGTTTGCTAAAACAAATAATTTCATTTTTAAAAGACGTAAACCGTCTTACAAATTAATTTCGCCATTATATTATAGTCAATAAGTTCTTTTTAGTTGCGCCTCATATGTCTTTTAGCCAGGAAATAACACTTTTACAATATATTTCTAAATATTATTAAACTGTGATATGAGGTAGATGGCGATCGTAGCTAGGATGTGTAACTGGAAGTGCTAACCCTTCCGGAGCACCCGGTCTTACTAACCTGGTGGTAGTTTACGAGTTGAACCTAATTGCCAGTTTCAATTTTTTTTTTACTTTGCTTTGGTATTGTAAATTGTTTGTTTTTGATTATCAGAACTATTTACTTACTTTCTTATTGTATATATATATTAAACTCATTGCCAACATTCTGTTGAAGTGTTGTAAGGTTTTATATGCTGATAAAGAAAGATCATTAATGGTTTGTTTCATTGATATTGCACATTCTAGAATGCAGTCATAAAATCTTCAACAACGCAGATGTACATTGGCAACAAACTTTTGGTATTGCATAAAAAGGTAAAGGTAAAAAGGGAACAAAGCAACAAAATTGTTTCACCATTATGATTACTTTCAGTGGGCGCTGAACGTTTGAGCGAAACCATAGGAATACTAGTAGTACATTTGATCGAGAACGCAATGTACATTTCTGGAGAGACACAGTTTTAACGCTTTTGAGCAAATTTCTAAAGTTTCGAGCGACAGATTTCTAAACGTTTCTGTTAGTCAGACAGAATTCCATGTGTTTCTGTACGACATTTTTGTAATTGGGGATAAGTCTTCCTTCTTGAAACAACTCATTTTACAGCAAATAACAGTTGGTTGTTGCTGAAAGATAGATTAACAAAATGTAACGAACGTAATTTAAGTATTAGTATACGAATTGATTTAATGACATCAATAATGTATTCTGGTCACTTGATTTAACTGACAGAAAAGCGTGAAATGAGTTTATTAAATGCAATTGAATTTCAGTTATCCAAATATTAACAATTGGGTGGCCCTGTTTGTATTTGAAATTGACATCAATTTGTTTTACACTGAATCTGGTCCGATTTACGTCAATGGAGCAGTTAATTTCATATCATTTGTCGTTGCCCAAGTTCCACGTTTCTTTTATTCTCAATGTTGATTTCACGCGTGACGTGTGTAGCTAGCTAAACAGGAGTTGCTTACCCTTTACGGAGTACCCGACCTGATGGACATTGTGTTTGATAAGGATTCGGCTAAAAGAAAGCCGTTGTTACGCTAGAGGGTCGGTTACTAGTGTGGCAAGTTGGTCAGTGTGTTCATTGAAGACTATGTAATGACTAACGCAAATCGAACAAAGCCGCAATCTGTAAGAATTGAGATTTACTCGATAATATTCTGATATGTGTGATCTACTAATGATTTGTATTTGGATATTGTAACAGCACGAACGTGTAGAAGATCTTGTGCGATTGGTAGGTTCCAATGTTGTTTAACGTCACATCAGCAATTTTTGAGCTATTCACAAGAGGTACCGTGTAAAGCACAGCTTCTATCTTAATTTTTCATATACGATAGCAGAAAATAGATAAACAGGGCGTTGATAAACTTTCTTTCAAAAATGTTGTTTAAAACCATTTGCAGCTTTGGACTCCAAAAAGTCCTGGCCAAACCCATCAAAATCACATAAAAGTGAACCATTAGCCCTTTAAACTCGCCGACATAAAATATATCTACACCATTTTTGACATTCTTTTAAACTCTTAATGTTTGTGAGTAAAGCGTTAAGGATTGTTGACAATAACGTTGTAAATTACGCGTATTAATTGATTAATATGGTTTTTATAAATATAGAAGATTAAAGGTCCATGTTTTTGAGTCTCTTGGCGTCAGAACGAATAAAAACTGTTATCTATTTTAAGTGAAAAAAGACCTTTTATACGTTTTATTTTCCAGTTTAATACTGGCTTTTTTGTGTTTACAAAATCACTTTAAAATGTGAACAAAACATTAACACAAATGATTGGTAAAATTCTATATAAATTGCGAGTTTGTGTGATTCGATGACTTGAGCAGATAGCTCTGGGGACCGCCCAGGAAAACTTAACCGATAAATAAAGTGTAAAATTGCCGTGTCTTATAGTGTCTTTTTGACTATTGAAAGGACTTTGTATTTCTTTAGTTGACTGATGAGTTATAATGAGAAATAGATAATTATTGAATATTTGACCTTTCCTTCTATCTATCATTACTCTCTATGGCTACACATTCTGTACTTTAGTTCCCGTTAGGTACAGATTAGAGATAGAATTTTGAATGATAGATTTAATTTTTGATATTCGTGTTCCTTTTTATACGTACATGTACAGACGGAATACCAGTGTCTCCGTCACTAATGACAAATAAAAGATATTTAGATAAGAAAAACGGCAAAGACTAATAAATGACTTTCACTGCCGTTTGCGTATAGTCAATCTTGTCTGTAAAGGTCACCTAGGGAAACCAGTAAAATGGTGTTCATGGGAAGGTGGCCCTTATATACAGTTTCAAATAATGGCGAAGACCAGAAATGACTTTCACTGTCGTTTGACGTATAGCCAATCTTGTCTGTAAAGGCCATCTAGGGAAACCAGTAAAATGGTCTTCATGGGAAGGTAGCCCTTATATACAGGTTCAAAAACCATAAATACATAGCAATTGGGATAAAAAAAATCTGGACTTTAAAAAACCAGGTGGCCCTTATATAGAGGTGAACCTTAAGACAGGTTTAACTGTATTTGGTTTTCCCCGCCATCTCTTAACTGATATAAGTGAAAGAATCTTAACCGAGGCGTTAGACTCCATTACTTGATCATGATCACTCCAATATATCAAATCATGTTTGTTGAAATACTGTATAATAGTTTTGATAAACAAACTAACATAATGTACGATATTCAATATCCATTAGCATTTGAAAGTTTGATGAATCGCATTGATGAAAATCCTTAATGAAAATTAAAATCTTTTTTAATATTTTCGTCCCAGCAGATACAACGGTGCAAGTCATTTATGATAAATGGTTTTTATATGTTGTAGTTTGTAAATCTGCCACTGTTGTCACCAATGTCGATTTACCAAAATGATTTAATTATTTTCTTGAACAAAATCTCAAACAAAAGCCATTAATTATTCTATATAAATGTTAGTCATGGGAAACATGAGATACAGATGGCGCATGAAATTGACCAAACGACATCAACAAGATCAAATAATCAAGTGTCTCAGTGATCGTGATGTACTTCCGTTGTACGTGCTGTTGTCTATATCTTCCAGCTTCTGAATTAGCTGATTGCATTCTTATGCATCATAAATATGTCCAACCTGACAGTTATTGCTTATTGTTGGTCCAGAGTATTGACCACAGCTGGTCAGTTTGACCACATACAAATACTGAACTTTGGACCTTTTCAAATACATGTACAACGTGATTTTTGTATTCAGCTTTGTATGCAAAGGGTTTCGTTTGCAGAATTTGTTTTTAGAAATTTCGAAAAAACTCATGCCAAGATCTCGATAAGTTTTCCTTTTAACAATATTTTACAGGCAGATGCTGGCATGGTCACACTCAAATTTAGGTATAAAACGTTTTTAGATTGTTTGCTAGAAAATTAGATAAAGGAAATTTTTAAAATGTACAATTAAAATTTTCATACAGAAAATGAAAATCTCATGCAAATATTTTGACAGTCATAACAATGTATCGCTATTTTGTAGCCTTTTTAAAGCAGATGCTTCTATTGCCTATATAACCCCCTTCAGAGATTATTTAGGATAACCTCCTTATCAAGTATAATAGAGTTTGTTATTTTTTCATTATTTTGATTTCTTTACATATCAATTTTGATTGATTTGATAAACTATATGTCTTTATACAACCCCATGTGTAAGGTCTGGTACATCGTATAGACAACAATATACGAACATGTACAATGTGTTTACGATTCGGGCACCTGTCGTACAACCTGAGTGAGAAAGTTATAACTGAAAATGAGCTCTGCCTCTCTCTCTCCTCTCTCTCTCTCTCTCTCTCTCTTTCTCGCTGAAATGATATTACAGTAAAACCTCATAATATTTATCATCTATAACTTTGCCACTTCGCTTATTGGCATTTTATTCTTAAGTCCCTAAATCCATTTTTCTATGATTTTTTTAAAAGTCTCCTTCGATTTATCTCCAAACTCCAAACGCAAACATTTTACCAAACAAAAGGAGGCGATGAATTGATATTTTACTGCGATTTCTTGTATTTCATATTATCTATGTCATTTGTGAAACCATGATTATATTATTACTTTTTCTGTTCCAAATTTGAGTTTTTGGAGTTCCGTTTGCGTGTCTACATTTATGGTCAAATTGGGTTTGTGATGCGGAAGCAAATGTTGTCGGTAATGTTAGGCATTGCAAAAGGTTTGGCGGCAACATATAAATATTTATTTTAAAGTGCATATAAACTCACTTGTTTTCACTGTTATATATTTTTTCTCGTGTTCTTACGGAAATGGATAAATACCCATGCTTTTTGTCCAGAATGATCGTGTAGGATTGATGACAGCATTTACCAATTCAATGACGAACATTTCAAGAATTTCATTCTTTGAAATAAAATGAATGTCCAAAAACTAGCTTTTATTTTTTTCAAAAACTTTAAATATATGAGTTACACATGTAGTGGTCAGTATCTATTTTCAGTAGGCTACTCTCCTAGACGGTGAAGGTGGTCATTAGCAACTACAGTGGTCACTACTGGATAATTGATTATTGTGTAAAACTGACCACTGGCCGGGTTAATGTGTCTGGATTCCTATGGAACCTTTTGTTAAAAAGTAATACATAACAGAGCTTATTGTTGATAAAAACTATAAATTTGAAACTTGAAACGAAAAGTGTAAAATTTACCTGTATTTCCGGGTACCCTTGTTTGTGACGTTGACAAAAATTTATGTGTTACACATTCTCTGAAGACAGATGATATATACGGTTCGGAAACGTAATTAGGCATTTTAAAATTGGTAAAATAACTGAATTGGATGCTTGAAATGTCAAAACCAGCAGATGCAACCTTGATTAAAAGAACTTTGAATGCTCAGCAACTCTTTTCTCCGCACTCTATGTCCAGCGCATGCATTATGCATTTAAAAATTCTTAAAAATTACTTAAATGAATGCTTGAAATGTCGAAACCAATATTTGCAACCGTTGAATGCTTAGTAACTCTACGCTCAGTACCCTATGCTCAGCGCTCAGTTCGGCTGAAGGGTCAAATGAATAAGAAAATATTTGTTTGAATGAGCCGTACAATTCAAGTTTTATCAATACACATATGCAGTAAATAACTTCATCTAACCTTTTTTTAAATGAAAATATTGGTTTGACATTGCCATGGTGTTTTTGCTTTTTAAGCAATTATTTGGTTTGTTATCGGTATTGTACATGTATTTCTTTACGTAAATAAAGAATCTGCTCTGTTCTGTTTTTTAATATGCGACGGTATATTTTTTAATGAAACATTTGAATACTATGGCAACATAAAGCAAGTACGACAGTGAGATTTAATGGTATATAAGATCTAAATGTGTCATCTATATTATATTTCATAGTAATTATTACTAAATCTGTTTTAAGTTTTCAGTACTAGACGACCATTTCAGAATAAAATTACTCATCAGTAGTGCTGGGATCAAAATTGTGAAAATCCAAAGATTTAAAGATATGTCTTATATAAATAAATATGACATAATATTATATATTTTATGGAAAAAATTACATTAATACTAGTAATTTCTCGGTTGTAAAAAGTATAAAAATTAATATAGAAATCAGAAAAAAATTATAAAAATCAAGAATGATTTATAAAGTCATTACATTTTGATTTCAGATGAAAAAACATTTATTTCAATTAAATAATAAAAAATGATAGACATTGGTTTCATAATTTTCAGTAAAACTGTTAATGGTGATAAATGGTTTTACTGCCTTAATCAATTTTTACCAAAATGTGAAATATGGTAAAATTAATTAATAATGTTGATCTGTCAAAAACGTCGTGATATATGGGTGAAAATGAAAGTTGGAAATCCCCACGGGTGATATCGATATTTCAATGTCTATCAGAGTTAATTAGACAGTGAAAAAACTAATGTTCTTCTAAAAAGATCTGTATCAAGAACATAAATTTAAATGGTGTAAAAAACTTGTGGTTGGGTTGAAAAATACATGTTCAAACTAATGATTATATGTTCCTGCCACTAAAATGACATGTGACACAATGGTTAAGGTCTTAATTTTTTCTGCCCCTTATATCGTGGTTATGCGTGGTATACCATGATTATGATGTGTGATGCATATTTAATTCTTAAAAGATCTGTTTTATTTTATAAAATAAATAAATAAATAAATAAATAAATAAATAAATAAAAATTAAAACATGATATTTGAAGTAAACTAATGATAATTGACGTATATCAATAACAAGAAAAAAATTAATAGTAAATGTTTTGGCAATATGTTCAAAATAATAAATAGAAAATGCCTAAAATACCTAATCAAAAGTCATTTTAAGGTCGAAATAAAAAAAAAATACGATTAAATCCATACAAGACCTTTGACACTAAACCAAAATTGACTTACGAGACACAAAAGCCTTTTCAAACAAGTACACACATTTCATAAGGCATTCAAATTAGATGGAAAGGGGGACAACCCCTAATGGGATCATGATCATTATAGGAAAGCATTCAATTTGATAGATGGGGAAATAGCTTGTGTTTGAACCATGCAGCAATAAAAAGACGAAGTCAACGGCCTTTCGGCATCTGCAGAAACTAAACTGACAGGATTCAAAGATTTTCAATTGATTTTTCGATTATTGCATTATAAATATTTATTAATTTGTTCTTGGCAGGTTTTCACTTCGGCTCCGATACTCAAAGGCATAAAAGTTGTGTAAACATTTAAAACTGACAGTTCAGAAAATTAAGGCCCTTACTTTTTTACTTGACAAAGCGCACAAACTCACCCGTGTTTTAATTGCGCAATAAAATTGGTTTCAAATTACCCATAAATACAGAATTATGTTTTTAGCATTTTATTACGTTGTAAATTTCAATAAAAAGGTCACGTGCAATTTGACCCGGAAATAATGACTTGTAAGGTCATATATCGCAATAATGTTATCACAACTTGAAGGTTGGTAATGAAATTTTTAAGATTCAATTATCTCTTGGTTGGAGTTCTTTATGTAACTTTATAAGAAAATTACAAGTTGTGATCTTCACTCTATAATTCTGGAAATGTGATATTTGGTAGAATAAGTGGAGAAAACCGCTTTATATTTAGTTGCTGTTTATTTACTTACACAGTAAATCCTTCAGATGTTTTGCAGTTTTGGTGTTATAAAGGGGTTTGGCGATATTAAGAAAAGATCAAAAGAAAAAAAATAGAAGAATGAATTTGGAACTTCACAATAGTTGGTGATAAGTTGTCGAAGGGCATTATAATGAGGTTTTACTGTATTATTATTTATTTAAATTTATTATATATCTTTTTTTTAACATTGACCTTCTGGATTATGTACAAAAAGCCCTGGATTTATGAAAGCACCATTAAAGAAGTAATGACCTTAACTATTAACTGAATAAGTAAAAAAAACCGCTGAACTTAAATACAACTATAATATATTTTTAAACTATATCTGAAGCAGTAAGTTCAAAAAATGAAAATATATTTATGTGTAATGCAAATCCAAGCAATAATCGATTTAATATTTTACGAGAAATTATTTAAAAAAATGTCATTTTTGTTTAAAAATAAAATGTCTCCCTTTTTGTATTTTTTGATCATTTCCATCGAGAACTAAGGGGCTTTTGCTTTGAAATCGCTAATTAGGTACATGCACTTGTATTTGTATATTCATTATAAATATCATGTCCTACCTTTGAATGCATTTTTCGAACAAACAGAAGTAGCACATGACACAAATGCATATATGTCAGTAATATCATTTTCTACTTTAATTTTTTAATATAAAAATAGTACATTAAAAAAACTCGAGCACGCGCATTACGGTAATGTATGTATACGCATATGTAAGTAACTACATGCATGTACACATATAATTTATTATGTTAGTAATGCATATATATATACACACACATGCTGATAATGTACATGCATATATGTTAAGAGTGTAATACCATGGTTGGTATATATCCATTTTATGAAGAACATAATTGTAAATCATATATTTATCAAGAGAAGACCGCAGTGACCACTAAGATCTACCTGACGTGACGATTATTACGGAATAATGGTCAAAGTAATGGTCATCACAATGGACAAGATACAATTATGACTTAGAGCCTTTGATCTGGACAGGTCATCATTGAATATTAATCACATAAGTATGTTACCTGTCTTGACCACTAGTGACCGTAACATGATGTCTTAATGATTTCAAGAAACTCCAAACCGATGTAATATTTCACACGTGACGTCATCGACGTAATATGAAAAAGTATGATTTGGAACTGATCGTCTAGACAGGGTTCTGGAGACAATTTGGCTGAAGAGGTGTTACTTTATATACACGTACACTGACCAGAATAGACGGTAACCATGTCTAATCGTTATGAGCCGGTCACACATTTACAGACTTTGGTCGTCTGCTATTTGGTTCAAAATACTATAGAAAGAGCGTTCTGAAAAAAAGAGCTTAGCAGAACGTTCTGGAAAAATATCCTTTATTGTTTCCAGTTTGATTGAATGATCATTTCGTCATATGTAACACGAAAATTATACACAACGATGAAACAACATGATTTACAACATAAAACATAGAATATATATAAATTTACTTCAAAGGATAAACTTCATCGACATCTCTCGAAAAATAATATATAAATGTTTGAAGAAAGGCGCCTGAAAAAATAGCGAAACAAATAAACATCCTTTATCTTTCCCTGTTTGTTTGGAAATTTTCAATACGAATGAGTTTTCAACATTTGAGTTTTAAATTTTAACATTATTGATTCCCAATCGAACTGTATCAATACAAACAAAGGGAGAGAACTGGTACTTAAATATTGGGTAAATATCTTAACAGTGACTGCCACAAATTTTGACTGAGCACGATTATATCAATATCTCACTACAGTTTGTACAATGCGAGGAGGTCCTATGTCTACATCGACTTCTAGATATTAAAGGAATGTTTGAATATGGTGTGAAAAATCTAAAGTAGATGCAATGATTCATTTGAGCACTTCGGATGACAGTTAAAAAAAACCCAGATAATGCCGGACAGGATGTATTACTTGAAGAATTACTTTAATAAGTGTCAATTCTATTGACGTTAGACTTCTTGAGAAAAATCACGTTTAAGTTTGATGCCTCACCCTGGAATTATTTGACTGCCCACGGTTCCATGTTCATTCCACTCAATTTGATTACACACGTGGTGGTTGTAACTAGTTAAACAGGATGTGCTTAAACTTTCGGAGCACCTGGCCTCACTTCCCTAGCTGAAGTTCACGTGTTTAACCTAACTTGTCAGTTTCAAAGTTTTTACTTTGCTTCTGGATTGTGATTCGGACATTGATAGGCATGTTTGTTTTTGATGATTTAATATTTTACAAGAACATGTAGCCCGTGAATTTATTCTTATTACATTTAGAACATCTTGATAAAAGGAATATATATTTTCAATGAATGATGTCGTCGTCTGCTTTTTATGAGACCACGTGTCTTATAAGAGTTTTGATTGAACAATGCTCTCAATCACACAACAACAAACAATCTACCAGACGCAAAATTATAGAGGTATCACTTGGATTAATGATATTGATGTATAAGGTTGATGACACTCTAACAAACTATCAACATTTTACACTTCACAAAAGGAGAGCAGATACAAGGGAGCAAACTTGGCATTCCTCTGCGCAGGAGAGCTAGCGATCAGGTTACTGTTGACAGTTATTGAACTTCAATGGAATGTTTTGAAGACCATAATTATCGTTGATTTTTCATCAAATATAAAAGTCAGTAAAGATATAATTGACACATCACATAAAAAAAGGAATGTTTGTCAAATATTTGTTTTATTAACCCAGCCAATTTTGTGTTTACGGGACAGTGGGTATTAAAAAACCAAACAAAGGCTATCAGACGCATGTCTATGTTAAGCTGTTTAGGGTCATTTTGATAAGTTTGCACATTAATATGAAACCTCAGAAAAAAGAAACAATGCCAGAAACATTATATATAATTAACAGCAGCATCAGAGGCATCAACAATTAGAAATCACAACAGTTATTGCAGAAACAAAACAAGATCTAGGCACAAGTAACTACAGAGCGACAGAAGCAACAAACGACATTGACAACCCGATACAACAAAACAATTCGTATATTATCAGCAACAAGAGTACCAGGTGCAACATCGGCAGCAGCAGTAGCACATACACAGAAACGGTAACAGCGGCTACTGCAGCTCAGCAGCAACATGAATAAAAGCAAAACATTGAGAGAGAAGTGGAGCAATGGAGATTTAAGCCTTTGTCAAGTTTTTCCCCACTTATATCGAGGCGGTTAGTATGGTGTCCGGAGAACACAACCTACCTTCGGGATGCAAAATGACAAGCCTTTTCACACTAGGATTTATCTCAAGTATGATTCAAACCCAGTCGATGACCGGTCAAACCAATAAGAGTATCCATAGTATATACTGACGATTATGCATGAACTGCATTTTTGTATTATCATGAATATGGTGCCTCTTGCTGTGCATTATTTACACGAGTTGATAACACTGCCTTAAAACGTGACAACCGCGTTGTATGTTGCCTGGCAAGAACTGGTTACTTAGCATGAATACTCAAACACATATACTTGACGAAATATACACGTGCGGGAGGAGAGACACGCTGCAAAAAACTACAGAAGTGTTTCAATACACAAACAAGAGCCATAACGACGTCGATTTGAGTTTTTAATGTTGTTAGAGGAATATTTGACTGAATTTTTTAATTTTTGATTTTAAAAAAGTTATAAAAATTGAATTATAAGAAAGAACATTATTTATCTTTTTTAACATTGAAAAAATGAAAGAATTGGACGCAAAATATTCAATTCTTTCATTTTTCATAATAAAAACAAACATTATGTCATTTCTACAATGTCACAAGAAATATTCTACAATCAAACCTGTCTATAAAGGCCACCTTAAGGAAACAGTAAAAGTGAACTTTAGGAACAGGTGACCCTTATATACAGGTTCAAATACCATAAATAAAGAGTCCTTCGAATAAAATTTTACCAGCCTTTAAAAGCAGGTAGTCCTTAGATAGAGGTGGCATTTAAGGCAGGTTTGACTGTATATATGTTAGAGTAAACGTGTACCATTTGAATACTGCCGAGATGAATTCAACAAATGTTGCATAAAAATGTTACATAGTATATTTAAAAAAACGTTACGCCCAGTTTGTTTTGGAAAACAATCAACATTTTTGAAATTAAAATTTAAAACGTTCAAGCATGCAAAATACCCTTTTTAACCCACGTAGCCAGGAAAACATTAGAAAAATTCAGACATTTTATCGGAGTTTATTGACCATAAATTGGAAAACATTTCCTCATAAAATGTATTAACCTTTGTGAAATGTAGAATATTTGGTTTTAATACTCCGCAACTTCAAACGATATTGAACAATAGAAATTAGTGTTTTACAACATCAACGACATGTGTTAAACTGTAACAGGAAAGCACGGTACACATCTTAAAATGTTTTCCCTTCATTATTTATGCATAAGAATCTCCCATTAACACCAGAAACTGTTTGTATTCAGGTATTGTGTTTCATTCCAAATGATCATCAAGAAGATGTTTATTTCTTCTAAAATGAATCAGAATTTGAGATTTTAATTCAGTTTTTCCACCTGATTGACGATGGCTGTTCGCTTTTCACGTAAATTCACATAACAAGCCTGTAATTTACCCCTTAGTACAGTCAATTTTATTAACTCTTCCGACGTGTGAAACGATTTTATGTCCACCCGACTTTGTTAGAAATTTTAAGGTCGGTTGTTAAGACACGCCCACTTTTTGAAAAATTGGAATATTTGCTTGAGTTAATTGAAGTTTCAAACTAGAAGATGTGAAAAGAGGTTGTTATTTACTTTTTTATGAATTAAAGAATTGTCATAGAATTGTTTTTTTTTATCATTTATAATTCAAGGAAACAATTGGGACCAATCAACCGGAAGATTTTTTCGGCGGAAATGTTATTATTTTTATTTCTTACTTTCGAAGAATCTAATATGAGCATTTCTATAATTAGATTGTTACACGGAAAATAAAATTTTGACAAAGAATTGAATAGATTGTTTAAAGCAGAATTCATCTAATTTTATGACTTTGGATTAGTCATGGTTCATTGTATCTATGTGCAATGTATCTTTAGTTCGAAAGTTCAAACTTACAATTCCAAATGCAACCTCAATCAGCACAAAGCTTACTTTTTCAGATAGCACCCAGTCCTCGTCAGAAGTGAAATGAGAATATATTTTTAAAAATGCATTGTTTGTAGTGAAGTATAATAGGGAAACGAAGTTTTAGTACCTAGTAATTTCTAAAGAATCGTTGAATATCTAGACGGTCAGTTCAGTGATAGTTGAGGAAACCACCGACCTTCGCCAAGCGAACTGACAAACTGAAGCAAAGCCTGGCGCCCAGGAAGGACAAACACACCCCGACCAGCCAGCCAACACACACTTGTCAAATCAAGTAATTGTTAAAACAACCCCTTTTTCTGCATTTGTAGGCGTCTAAATTATTCTTGTTTAGTCGATATATTGAATTTTTTCTAATATATGATGTTTTTAACTTTAAATAAAGAACAAAAGGTCCGTATAAGTGAAATATTCTTGACTTAGACGTCAAATCCCGTTCAGTCAATTAATTATGGGCAATTACTGAAGATATATATATTATGATGTTTGCTCGCTCTCTCTCTCTCTCTCTCATCTTCTTTTTAAAGTCTTCATTACGAACAGACAATTGAAAAGTCACTAATAATTCAAAAATAAATATTTTATTGCAACAAAAATAATATCCATTAGTAAAAATCGTATCAAAATACTTTGGCACATAAGGATTTGATTGTTATAAATTATTCACGGAGTTTTACACTTCGTGAAAGTCTTAATCATAATTAATGTATCGCTCGAGATTCAGCTAACCACCGCCACGTTCCACTGCCTCTAATTACACATTTAAGAAAATACTGCACTAATTTGAAAATAAAGGTTACTGTATTCGATCATCGGTGAACTTGTTGACCTTCCCTCTGCGTCCAAACGTGTCCAGTCATATCTCAATCCAGAAGTCGGTTTAAAAATTCAATCAAAAGTACAATTAGTGAATTGTCCACTCACTGACATATTGACAAATACAAATAGTATAATATGCACATTAAGTGCATCTCTTAATACACATTAAGACGACCAATCAGAAATGTAATTAATTCGTGCGCTTTGTTAGTACAGCGGCATTAATGCCATCAGATTACATCGGTCATTTCATGTCCAGTACACGTCCAGGCTTTTAATCTCCGTCTCTCTCATATTGAATTCTGAAATAAAACAAACGAAATCTTTGCCTTTTAATCCATCAATAATGCATATATATTTACATAAAATCACTCTCTGAAGATTTATTTATTTTTCTGACATTTTCTATCCCAGAATCCATCAACCGGAAGTTTTAATTATTATAACTACTTAGAAGATGGAAATGTGTTTATTTCAATCAGAAGGAATCTCTCAGAAGCTTTAAAATGACATTTTATTGCAGGTCTCAAGGCAATGCTTAAAACATAGAAATGGGTCCAAATTGCTTGGCCGTAATTACCATTACTTCAAACATGGTTTTAGACAAAAATGTGTCCAAATTGTTATACTGTGATTGCTTTGACTTCAAAAGATTACTTTTGATGAAAAGTCATACCAGACTTAGTGATCAAAGAATAAATAAATAAATAAATAATAGATGAAAACATGTACTTGGAAACAGACAATTCAACCAACAAATAAATGAAGTTACAAACAAAGATGGATTTAGACCACTAAATAGTTTCTCGTTTATAAAAAATAAATAAATTTTACTTACCTATTCAAAATTTTCCAAACATACAGGAGTAACCATGCTGTGTCCGTTCTGGCAGCTGACCTTGACTTTGGTCGATGCATTTCTTTAAGCGACATCATCGTTTTTACTTTTCCTCGATTTTATAAATTAGTTGATTATTCCAATAAATGTATTTTATAAATAATCTCTACAAAAAATAAAGAAAGAGACATATTAGAGAATATTTGATTGCTGTATCATCACCCCAAAGGGACACCAGGGGGACAACAATAAAACAAGATGTACTTATATCATTATTCAATTTTTTACACGAATAAATTATCATTTAAATCATTCACTTGATTTCTGTAAGGTCTGGTTTGCATAAAAATGTCTGCGCGGTTAGGCAAAATTATGCATACAATAATGTTAAAGTTATGCATAAAATTATATTCATATCAGATATACCTATCGTCCAGTCTCACTTCTAACGGGGAAGTTCGGGTGTTGCTTTTTTGTGAGTTTTCAAAGTTTTTACTTTCGGCTTTTTGGATTGTGATTTCGACATGGAGCGGTATGGTATATCCATGTTTAGTATATTTCAAATATCAAAACTCTAATGAATTTGTAAGCTATATTTTAATGCAATCTGAGTGGAAATATTTACTTGACCCTAAACATTCAACTTATGCTATTGTAAGAACATTTTGATCGAATCAGTCACTTTGAAATCTTCATTGAAGCAATTTAAAAGCAGTAAACAACTACAAGTCTTATAGGACACAACTTAATACATACCATATAACACTATTCTTTATCCCTCTCAAACAATACATTGTCTACTTGGTTGCACTATTTCTAAATGTTTTTCATCATCACTGTCCAGTACATAACTACCGGAAGTTGTCGTGCTGCCATCATTGATACTAAACATAGACGTTTCAGCAGACGGCGACAGAGGCCCTCGTCTTTGTGAATATAAATTTGGGTCTGAATTTTCAAAATTGAAAAATTTGTCTGTAAGAGACATTGTCTGTACTGGAAGCTGTAGTCTATTATAATTGTCTCTGTGAAAAACGTCATCACTTAACGCTGAGTTTCTATTATTAAATGTCCTGAACGAAGAATATGGTATACTTCTTGGAGAACTACTTTTCAAGTCTTCTACAATAAAACACGAAAAAAAAACCATTTTAAATGTATTAAAAAAGAGTATATATGTATATAATAAACAATGCGGTTATATTTTTATTTCCTAAATGCAGGAAAGCCCGCTCCGCCCGTTGTCTTAGCTGGCCTTAACTTTGGATAATGCATTTCTTAAAGCAGCATTTTTTAAAAACTATATACATCAATATACAATTGTAATACAATTTTCTTTGTATGTAATTGTTATTTATTTCAGAATTTAGATGGGAGAGACTTAAAACAAATAAAAATATAATTTTTGATAACTGACAAAGAAATGACAAAACCAAAAATGTAGCCATGATTACAAACATTGTCACGTTGTCATTGTCTATGTATGCTAAATTTTAAAACAGTTGTTTGTGTCTCGACAATATCTGACAGAAACATGCAAAATAAAACAGTGAAACAAAACTGTACACGTCACCAGTCATTGTGCGTGCATGTTACACGCGTTCCAGCTGTTACGTGGTTTTAAGGGAAAAATATTGATGTCTGACGCTTGTAAATTAAACATCTCATTATTTTCGTTTTTTATTTTTATTCCCCCAATTTTTATTTCAAAATTCAAGTTAGCGCGTTACTATGATATAGTATGATGTATTAGGAGATATGAATAACTCTGCATATAAATTTCTTGTAAACGGGAAGCAATGATTTGACCTGAACATCTCACTGCGATCCATCAATCTTTAGGACTGACAGATCACATAGAATTATCATTAATTTATCAATATGTCAAATACAGGTTAATACAGGTAAAAAGATATATGATTACAAATTAAGGTACATTCTTAATATCGACTAATTGATTTTTCTAGTAAAAATAAATATCAGAAAGCCCGCTAGTCCTATAATACGGTTATACCAAAACAACAAACAACTTGTTTTTAAGACCAAGCCCAAAACAAAATCATGTTTTTCATATTTCATATTAGTTCAAAATATATAGAGGTTTTGAAAGAACTGCTTGGAATGCTCTTTACTTTTTCGTATCACAGGCTTAATCAGTTCAAAGTTCAAAATATCTTTACAGACTGATGTACAACTATGCACTAAATATACCGTAGTCATTTGCACTCCTATAACTCCTGAGTCACTTCCAACAAAAACCAAGACCTGAAGAAAGGTAGTGCAAAGGTCAAAATTTTGTAACTTAATCAATAGCTGGTGACGCCTCGATATAAGTGAAATATTATTGATTTGGACGTAAAACTAATCCAACCAATTGGTCCATATCAATATCTCGGCCACTAGGCGGCCAAGATTCGATTTATTTTTGTAAGCACAGTTTTACACTACTTATACAAACTTACCAAATTCAGCACTATAAGATAGAACAGCACTTGTGTTGAAGTCTTCCTCACTACCACCTCGACCTGAATCACTGGTAGTAAACTCCTCTGACACATTACTATGATTATCAACGTCTGATTTGTGGTTTGGCAAACTACCGACAGGACTCTATAATGAAACAAACATTTTATTTTACTATCAATATGCAACAAGCTGAACATTTTGTGTCAAAAAGAGTCATTTGTGACTAAAACAGCAATGGTTGTTTAAAAGAGCCAGTGTTGCATTTTTAAACAGTCAATATGTGCAGAAGCATTAAGAACTTCAAATTATTTCCAATTCCTTTGGGTATTCATCAAGTTATTTTGCAATAAATATAAAGTACATAAATGAAAACAGCTGAAATATGTTCTTCTAATAAGACATTACGGATTTTGTCATAAAATTAGACAAATATATGTATCACGTGAAATATCTAATAAGAAAGAATTTGAATATTTCATAATACAATGAATGGATTCTTTAAAATGCATATGGTCAAGTTTCCAATGTTAGATGGTGCATTAGTTTTACCACACTTACTGTTGCTGTGGCATTTCGTCTTGGTTTGTTGTGGAATGAAGCTTGTGGATTACTGAATGTGGTCATTTTGACGTCATTTCTGTCTCCAAAGGTCACTATCCCTGTTTCTACACCATCAAACTTGTCTGGAGAACCTTTCAGAGAAACCTGCATTTAACACAGAAAAGGGGTTTAATTCAAATTTATCAAGACCCTGAATTCTTTAGGTTTTTGGTTGATCAATGCATTGGCTGATTGACTGTAGGTATGAGTGGACTGATAATCCATAATGGAGGGAATAAACTTTCTTTAATTAACAGAGACTGGGTGTTTCATAAATATATGCATACCCTCGGTGATCTAGAATCTCTAAATTACAAGTTATGACAGAAATGAATGAATACCAAAACATCTGTGTAATATCAAAATTTTCATCGAAGCGGAAAAACTTAACATATTTCTTAATATTTGAGTGTATAACAAATAACCGTTCGTGTTTATCAACCACTGTGTTCACAGGTTCTTAGGTCGCCTAAATGATGACAGATCGCCCACAATATCGAGATAATTTGATAAAAATATGTACACAATGATCATAATTTCAAAATATGGTTTATGACAATATTTATGTCGTACAGTACAGATCTGTCAAAAGTTAAATACTGAGCTAACGAAAGGGAGTCTAAGATAGGTAATTGAGCTGCCGAGATATCGATAGCAAATGGCTGGAAAGCAACTTTGACTTGGAGAGCTTCTGTCGAAATGATGTAAAGATGTAGCTCACAACAGACCGAGATGTGCTGTGTTAATGCGTTGGTTCAGTGTTAAACTTTCGACATGCCTGTACTATACACGACCCAGGTAATAGTCCACATGTCAAATTTTATCACTTAACAGATTACGAGGTATAAATGGCTGATAAATCCCAGATAAATTGTACTTATTGGTGTAAATATCGGTGATATCAGTGAGAGAAAATGAGACAATGGGATAATCAAATCAGAGCTGAGTTGGTATAGTCATAACAGTTATAGTTATTTACAAACTCCCGTGCATTACGTAGTAACTAAGATATTGCTGTGTTAGTCATGTGTTGAAGTGCAAAGTGTTCTAGGTGCTTCAACTTCCGGTGACTTTTCGAATGTTTCGGCTTTGTACTTTAAGATCGTGTGTAACGTAACGGCATTGGTATTTTAAGAGCCAAACTTCAGGCTTAACCGAAATACCAATAGTATTATATGCAATTATCCTATCAAAAGAACTGTATTATAATAACAATAAGTATTATTACTATAAATTTTCGCCAATTTTACTGAAAATGTTTCTCAAAAAAAAAAAAAAAATATAATAATAATAAAAAAAAAAAAACCAAATAAAAATAAATAAATAAATAAATATCCAGATATTAACAGTAGGTATGTGCTTAATATCATTTAGAACCCCCCCCCCCCCCCCCCAGAAAGAGAAAAATTATTCAAGTTTCAGTCCATGTATCACTAAATTATAACCGAATTTCAAATTTAAGTTATTGAGAGCAGTTTTAATTAACATTCACAATATTTATTTTAAGTTTAGTTTGTTTTTGTTTTGTCTTCGCGCAGGTGATAATACAAGCCTTTCAAGTTTGAAGGACATAAGATTTTTATTCATAAATGATAAGTAAGGATTTCGACTTCTTGTAGCCTTGATATTTTAAAATTCAGAATTACAAATCTACTCAAAAGATCGTTTAGTTCAATTTTAAGCACGTATTTTATTAAGTTTTATTTTGTTTGAATTTATTCTTAATTTAAATATAAATTTCTTTTTTAAAAAGAGTGTGTACCTGAAAGATAATTCTTTGGAGAAATAGGTATAATATTTAGCTTAAATAAAAACGCGTTCCCCATGTCAGGTCTAAATTCATCTACCGCGATGTGTTTTTACAAAGTATTCTTACCAAGTTAAAACTTCAATATACTTTTCCTTAACCCTTAATAAAAATTATTAATTTTAAGAATCAGGTGGAATAATAACTTAAATATCACATTTTTTATATCTTAATTTTCTATAATTTTAAAAATAAACATTTCAAAGATAACAATTATTACAAGTTAATATAATTTTAAGAAATCGATTCAGATCTTAATTTCATAATTTGAAAAATAAACATCTGAAAAATAACAATTATTGCACCTCTTTTTAAGTTAATGAATCGGGGGCAAACAATTTTAAGCTATAATACCTTAAATAAAGTATACGTTTCAATTTTGGCCTGAACTGCATTTTAAAGAAAAAAGTCTAAACATAAATTTTTAACAAATAAATTAATAGGAAACTTTAACCCTAAAATCTACACAAATTACATGTAATATGATTTAAACTTTAGACTGGATTTCAAAATTAAATAAAATATCAAATCTAATTATTACAAATATATATAAATTGTTGCAATAACCATACTTTTGTATACATGTATACATTTTATATATTTTCCATTTTCCGGAACTAATGGTGTCTTTTCAGTATATTGACACATGTCAAAATATTTAACAAAAATTTGAAGCGTTTTGTCCTATTTAAACAAATTATAATTTTGCCACATAAAAACCATAGAATAATTTTCGGAAATAAAGCTAAATACCTCACACCCTTACTCATGTTTATTTCTTTTCCTCTGAATTTTTTTAATTCATTGATAATTCATGTGTAAACAAAGAGTTGTTTAAGATAGTCATCGACATCCCCTAATACAGTGTCAAGCCAAATTAGCCGTGAAATTAAGACAGTCCTCAAGTAATACACACAAACAATTCAGAATTTGAAACCTTAGAAAGTATGGAATTAAGAAAGAAATGTGTTTATGAAGTCATAAGTATGAAACCATATACCCAGGTCGCCAGAAATTTTACACCAATTTGTAGAAATATTAAACAAAATTGTACTACCTCAAGTGTATCAACTAATGGCAAAAACTAATAAGAAATGAAAAATTAAAACTAAGTTTAAAATGTGAAGTGGCCCTTGAATTTGTTTGGACATTGTATACATTTTAAATTTGTTTAAAACATGAATAGTTTTTTAAATCTTTTTGGTCACAGCATCAAAATTCTGATAAAAAATGACACCATGGATATGTGAAATCCCAAACTGTTGATTAAACATGAAACATATTTTATCAATTTGGTTACAACTCTAAACTACAATAAAAATGACACTAGAAACTCTCAAAATTTTGATTAAGATTGGAAATATTTTTCTGACATTTTTCGCTAAAGGAGTAAGAGCAACCCCTGGGTAAAATTGAAATTCCGGCAGCTACATGGGCGGAAAAAACGCACCTTACACCGTGACACATGGGCCATAAATAAATCAGAAAACCGATAATTTCCTTAATCATATCTTAAACTTTCACCACAAATTCTGACGAAAAGTCTCAAGGCAGGGTTGTAAATTTTGTTACAGTATAAAGGAAATGACCGGTATCTTAGAAACCGATCAGCCATGACGTAAACAATAGCCTCAAACCAAATGTAAGTTTTTCCATTACGCCATAAAAACGTCAAAAACCAAAGTCACTGGGATGTCCATTGATCACAATAATCACTTAATAATATGTTTTATGGCTTAATCACAATAAAACAGAACGAGTTGAGGAATTCTAATTACAAAGCGGTCCTTTTAACCAATTCTTTATTAGATAACAGAATGGAGTACTCTCACACCAATACCAGATTAAAACATCACAGGGTCTTAAAATGGCTTCTGAATTGGCTTTAAATTGGATTCAATAGATCAAATAGACATTTAAGTCCCAAATTACTGTCTTAAACCCCATCTTATCAAGATAACTCAATAGTCCATTTAAACATTTGCGCTGATGCTGTACTATAAAAACACAATCAAGCAAACGCGTTAAGAATTTGAGTAAGTTAGAAATGGTCTTAATTCAATGTTTTATGATAAATTACAAATTATTGTCTTAAAACCACAAGTAAGAATGGTATTCAACTCAAACACTTTCTCAGAAATTGTAAGAAACATAAATTGAAGATGTTATTATAAAAACACAATCAACAAAGACATTAAGAAGCTATGTATGTAAAACACGGGCTTAATTACCAGTACTACTCTGATAATGGTGATTACTTTCGGGCACCTGTGTTTGTAATGTATGTGTGGTCATGTCTTCTGAACATATTTTAACATGGTTAAAATAAAAAGTTAAGGCCAAATATTAAAATGCAGCATGTGTATCAACGATTTAAAACGCCTGATAATAAAACAAATGAAGTTCTGACTGAATACTAATCAACAGAATTTATGATTTTTCGTTAAAAAATAAATCGAATATGTTAATAAATTAGTTTTTTTTATATCAACGCCTTGACATGAAATGTTTCGACATCGACTACTTAATCTTTAACTTTCCCCCAAGAAATTCGTCCTTATTCAACAGAAATAAAAATGTTTTTTCCCAGAAGTTATGCATGTTCTAAATGCACGTGAAAATAGCATACCTGAATGCATTCTTGTGCACTGTAATCTGCTGGATATAACTGTTTTTCTCTGACTTCATTTTCAAACAGCGGTAAAGGTTGCAGTGATCTGGAATGGGTTGGTGTTGAGAAGCTGACTTTCTTTTTAGATTCCACTGGTTTATCACCATTATTGTCCAGGGAACTCTTTGTATATTTCAATCTATCAGCTCTCCTTATTAAAAATATTGCAATAACAATGACAACAGCTAACACTATTGTAACACAAGTTATTGCGACAGCTATGAGGAAATATTCTTTATGTGAAACAGGCATATCGTCCATAACAGAACCATCAAGTTGTGCTTTAGAAATGATAACAGTCAAGGTCTGATCACTGCTCCTTGGTGGCGACCCCTTATCTTGAGCCGTAAATCCAAGGGTATAAGTGGAAACATCGGCAAGCGTTAAATGTTTAGCCAAACGGATACGTCCTGAGATACTGTTAAGCTGGAAGATGTCAGACATCTTACTGTCTGCCATAAAGTATGTTACTTTGGAATTTTGACCTTCATCAGCATCTCTTGTAGACAGCATAGATATTATAGTATTTGGTGGTGTCTGGTATGATATTTCCACTGTTCTGTTCTTTCTGTTTGGATACACAAAAACTGGGCTGTTGTCATTCACGTCCAGAACGAAAACGGTTACATGTACAGAACTCTTCATTGGAGGCTGACCTTTGTCCGTAGCTATGAGAGTAAAGTCGTATCTATCCGTAACCTCTCTATCCATAGAGATGAGAGAAACCAGAGAACCATTGTCTAAAATTTGAAACGGAATGTCAACATTCTTCTGTGGTTTTATTGTTATCAGAACTTTGCCATTTTCACCACTATCAGAATCATTTGCTCCAACAAAGCCAATAAAGGATTTTGGCACCAAATTTTCGTAAATTGAGAATACATATTCTTTTTCTGAAAATACAGGCGCGTTGTCGTTTAGATCGTTAATATGAATGATGATCTTGGTTACACTGTACTTTCTTGGTGTTCCTCCATCAGAAGCGACAACTTCAAACTCGATTTTAGAACTATTTTCTCTATCAAGAGCACGGTTCACAGTGATAACGCCGGATGCTGCGTCGATTGCAAATCCACCGGAATTAGTACGGAGTGAATAACGAACTTCGGCATTTTTACCAGAATCAAAGTCAGTTGCTGAAACCTTTAATATTGAAATGCCAATGTCATTGTTTTCAGAAATCTCACGTGTATAAACCTCTTGTGAGAAAATTGGAGCGTTGTCATTGACATCCAACACGTGGACTAGAAAATGTGCCGAGGCGTTTAAAGATGGCGTACCAGAATCTGAACATGTTACACTTATACTATGTTGATCTATGGACTCTCTGTTTAAATATTTTGCTACAACGACTTTGTATTCGTGCACATCAAATCTCTGAAGCTTGAAATTGGCGTTATTAACTGTGCAATTAACTATGCCATTTGAACCATTGTCCGGATCATTAACTTTGATATGTGCCACGGCTGCGTTCAAACTTGCATTTTCCAATATTTCAGCATAGTCAGTGTTGGACAAAAGGTTGACGTTAATCTGTGGTGGATTATTATGGACGTCTTTGATATATACAAATACATGAGCTTGTGATATCAAAGGCTGGACGGCCTGGTCGCTAGCCCACACAATTATCTGGTAACTTTCTCCTGGTTCATATTTCAAAGAACCAATCACTTTAATGTCACCTGTGTTTTCATTAATATCGAAAAGATTATGGATATGGCCATCCTGATTAGGACTTAGTCTATATAACACTTTGCCGTTCAATCCCTCGTCTGGGTCGGTAGCTAAAACTGATAAAATCGTGGTATTAAACGCAATGTCTTCGTTGACAGAAATATTGTATGTCCTTTGGGCAAAAACAGGTGCGTTATCGTTGATATCGGACACTGATATGCCAACGTCCATGCTTCCATTTTTTGGCGGGCTTCCTCCATCGAAAGCATAAACTCGAATTTTATAATTATTTTGAGTTTCCCGATCCAATTGTTTCATTAACACTATGTTAACACTAGAAATGTCCCCGATTTTGTGAACTTGAATAGAAAATTGTTGATCAGCTTTGGAAGCAAGAACCGGAAATAGTTGTTCTATTGCATAATTCTGGACAGAATAATTCGCTTGGTCTTTGTCCACGGCGTAGTTGATTGGTACTGCAGTGCCTGTGAAAGATCCTTCAGAGAAACTAATGTTCAGACTCTTCTTTGGGAAAACCGGAGAATTGTCGTTAATATCCTTTAGGACAACTGTCACTGTGATTTTGTTGTAGCAGCTTCCTATTGGTTGGCATCTCGCAATAACTTCCAGAGCAAACTGACAAACTGTTTTGAATTCACACAATTCTTCCCTGTCCAATTTCTTGGATGTATAAAGAGAACTGTCACGTTCGTTTAAATGAAAATTGTTAACAGCTGGGTTATTCTCTGTCAGAAATCGGTAGTTCACAGAAACTAAGTCACTTGGATTCGTTACATAAGCTTTCAAGTTGGAATTTTCAGCAACATTACCAATGTAAGTGTTTTCAGGTTTTTCCTCGTCCAAATAATATACTACATTTTGAGATTCCACTCCTGGGATACCAGAATTTAACAGCACAAAACACAATATCAACAGTTTCATAATTCCAAGTTTATGAAATAATTTCCAACTAGAAATGTTTGTGATATTAACACTAAACACGGTTTCCATTTTTGACTTGATTCGTTTTCTGTGTATATCTCTCTAAACGTGATAATGCATTGAATTCCTGTGAAAAGAAATAAAAATTATATATGACAATTTATATGCTGGTATTTTAAGTAAATACATATATCAGTAAAACAAAAATCTGAACAGAAATGGTTACTATTAAATAGTTTTTTAGGAAGGGGTGGACGTCGTGTTGTAAATAACTTTACATTACTGAGACACCACACTTCTTATGTTTATTGAGGGAAACACACAAAAAACCTAATGGAGAAATGTCATGTTTATGATGTTCAAATCGGTTATTATACATGGATGTCTACTCGCCTTAACTATCCATACAGGAGGGAATACATTGTAGTACAAATATAGAAATGCCATGAATAATTCATAAAAGTCGAATAAACCTGTAAAAACTGGGGGAATGTTTGTATACAGTTTCGCTTTTTTAGTTCAAAATATCGAAAAGTTAAATATTTTATTAAACTTTTTTTTCTGGACGAATCTAAAAAACATCCATAACATATTATATGGAAGAGAATAATACTGAGTGAATTTGAAGTATATTTTCTAGAAAATAAGAGAAAATTATATTAAAAATATTTAATAGTAAATTATAATTTGTAAAAATAATTCTGCCGGCTTAATATTTTTATCACAGTGACTTTACAAAATAAACGTTGTTAACATTACATTGTATTTTACTAATGTCAATACATTATTTGTAAATTATAAACAACAATCGTATGTATTAATGAAACAATAAGTAACAGTTAAACACTTACATTCTTTTCTGTACTTTTTAAAAAAAAGTTTTTTCCCGTACTTTTAAATTATTCACTCCAGTGACATTAGAAATCGGTAGTTAGATTAGCTTAAAACCTAGATCAACATTTACAACAATATTTATTTACACCTGGGAAAAGTGGGTCCCTAAGCTCCGCCCAAATACAGACCGACCAATCAATAAGGTCGTAACAAAAAAGACAATATGGCGGCGATATGAGGCGGCAGATGATTAATGTCCTTTTCATGCAGTGAGTAAATAACCCTGGGGCGATATTTTCTCCACGCACACCATGATGCACGACCTAATAATTAGTTTTTAAATGCTTCATTTATTTCAATCTTTGTTCGTTGTAATTCTAATTTGCTCCCCTGTATTTTCTTGTTTGATATTTTAATATTACAATAGGCTACATAGGTTGAGCACCCGTTCACTTTGAAGCTGAGTTCTCACAGCAGGAATATTTGTATAGTTTAATATCGATAAGCATCTAAGTAGAAAATCACATTTTAAATATTTTTCAAATATTTTAAAGTGTTAATACAGTCTGGTCATTTGTATGTCTTTTAACGACGGGTCTTTAATTTTTGAAAGTCTCTGAAACTAAATTTATACTACAAATACTAGTTTCGGCCAGCTGAATTCAAAATTAATAATCATTCAAAATTGGACTATTCGTGCTGTGATTAAATCAATTTAAGTGAAACCTGGCAACCACAAATTATTTGCTTACCAGTATTATTCGTTACCAGTATTAACTGGGCTCAAATGGTTTTAAACGGTTTTAACTGAAAAAAATAAACGAGTTATGTTATTAAAGATTTGAATGTTTTATTTCTAATATAATCATCTTTTTAGTATTATATTTTCATTTTTTGAAAAATATATAGATTTTAATTATGTCATATACATGTACATATATTTTTCGTTTTATTTATTTATTTTTTTTTCTGCGACGCGTGGAAGTCATCAAAATTTGTAAGTTGATTGACATGAACACTGAACACATCTCTATATTTTAAATTTTTACTTTGACACATGAATGTCATATAACCAACCCAACATGTATAAATCGCACACAGGATTTCCGTAATGTCATATTCCATTGTATTATAGGATATACAACTTTGTAATCCAATTTTTATGGCAGTTTTATGACCCAACCTGCCTATTTTGTAATAACTAAATTTTATTACCTATTTCCAATAAGATAAAATACTTAAAACATCGTTTTATCTTCCTCCTAAAGGTGCAGCGTAATTCCTTAAGGATTAGCCGTTAATCCGGTTTGATTTGCAATTTATGTTACCCGTATAAAATTTACTAATTGAAAAAGAGTGAAATTTGTTTACACAAATCTCCGTGCAGTCGCCGCAATTATTACCCACTTCATGTAGTGACGTATTTCATTCTTAGGCCCTAGATTTCACTGCACTTATTAAACTTAAAGTAATATTTATAGATTTTCGATTTCAATTTTAATTTTATCATTAGTTATCTCCATGGATACGGGGTAGATTTACGAGAGGAAAAGATTACGTTTATATCACCTCCAAAACTGGATCAAACAATTTCAATTAAATGTCTTAAATCATTGTAAGATAACCTTTTGACAGAACATGTTCACAGAAGAAATCCTCTGTTTACCAGGACATGATTCAACACCGTACAGTATACAGGCCTGTCCAAAGTTGAAATTAAAAATCTATAAACATTAAGTTAGCTTAGCACGAAGCTGGAACAAATAATTACCAAATCGGCATTCAATCTAGGTTTCTAGTTAGCTATATCTCGACAGTTCCTTTTATCTATATATAGCAGCTTTTCGGCCACAAGCTGACAATGTCTCGGTCACTCGGGGTAGCCGAGCTTTGGCTCCCCGGTTCGTAAGCTCAGTGTTTAACTTTCGACAGGTCTGTAGTACATATCATTTATAACAATATTTCTGATGTATGCGACAATACCGTCTATCTTAATTTAAATATAAGTGGAATTAAATAAGATTTTGGGGTAAGGTTTATCATATTTACTCGGTTAGGACAGTACTGATATAGCAATCTATTGGGATATCTTTGAAAACCAGAAATGCATTCTTTTACACCTAGCACAGAGACGGGACAAAAATATTCCCGACATTTATACTATCATGCCAACGTTTGTCGTTATTTGAAACGTGTGGAGGCCTTGTTTGAGGAAAGTGTTTCGAAGTTTCGAAGCAACCTTAGAACGAACCTATATGTGTGAAGTTCTCCTTTGATCACAATATCTAGATATTATGTACATATTGTGCACCTCCTAGATTTAAAAAAAGCGTAGAAAAAACATTTACTGTTCTACAGAACTTGTACAATTGTTTGTATTTTCAATATTTGCGCAAAACTTTTTGCAATCAAAGACGCATCCTAATGAAATTGACACTTAAAAGCACTTTTATGTCGGTTGTTTATAATGCATTATTATTATTATTATTATTATTATTATTATTACATGTCAATTAGATTGAGTCCGAGTGCAAATGTATTAGAGATGATTGTAAATCTGCCTCGAAGGCTAAGTTCATAACTCTCTGGTTAGATATAATTAAAAGTTTACGATGCAAATACTGGATTCCAGGCTCCAGTTCTCATGCTATAAACAGTAATCAATGGAGAGTGTACAGAATCAATACTGACAAGGACGAGATGCATAACAACAGCGGGGCAATAAAAATAGCCGAAATGACACAATAGTAATTAGACGATGATGTACAGGACGACGGGTCAACATTAATGACTTCGGACAGCAATTAAACGGACTAATAGAACGTTATGGTTAAAATTATATAATCTTTAATTAACATGACACAAATTCGATGAGAATATCCAAATATTTAGCACAAAATTGTGCAATTTCACATTTATAATGCGTGATCGAATACTTGGGTTCGCGTGCACGTGCGATGTATGATGGTCTAGCTGTTAGGACCTATGACGGAACACATGCATAAGATACGTCCTGTTCATTTCAATTTGCAATATATATAGCATAACTTTCGACGTGGATGATGTGGGGAAACTTCAGGTTTGGCATGCTAAAATGGGAAACTAGGTTAGTCAATAACGGGTGCTAAAGCAATGCGGGAGAGGAGGTTCTGGTTTAAGCCTCAGAGCTCAGATAACAAAAATCTAGAAACTTCCTAAATACATTTCATAACGCACCGGAAAACCAACAGTTGTCATGCAAAAATGCGGACCCATAAGTGCTTCGGCAATACGGGGTGGGTGGGTGGGTGGGGATTCTGTTTTGAAGTCTCATTGCTCAGATATCTAATGCACTCAGATTTATGTTTTTGGTTACCTTTGAAGCACAACAGATGCTACAATTACCATATCAATCTGGTCACAAAACATTTTATGAACCAATAGTAATTTTAATGTATAAAGACATCCCTTTGATCCCCAATTACAACTTAATCTATTAAATATCACTAAAAATTTAATCAAATTTAATCCAGAAAAATATTATCGTTAAAAATGTTAAAATATTTCATTTAATTGCCGTGTCCGTGTTGAAGCCCGGTTTTTATAGCTGGGGAGTCAATTTGAAGGCATTTAATATCATAATTAAACCTTAACTGTTGAATAGATTTAATATTTGTAAAAGGTCATTGTAACATTTATATCTGGAGATATGATACTGTTTATATCTGACTGAAGGACAACTGATGACCAACATCGCTGGACATATGATAATCTCCCTCTCTCTCTCTCATAAATATCTAACCAACTTGATTACAAACACCATCCAAGTTTTACAAAAATGTTATATGCAGCGTTTAAA